>JACXGM010001909.1:0-27769 GCA_016801145.1 Umbra pygmaea | reverse complement strand
GGCTTTCATCATATCACTCGTCTTGAATAGAATGTCTTATAAATATACAGTATATGCATTTGTAATTATTTCTTTATACATTTAAAACAAGGTGAATTTGTTGCCCCCACAACTGGCTAGAGTGTTGACAGCCCCTGGTGCAATACCTCGACAGAGGCTTGACTGCTGTGATAGTGATAACCACAATGTTGTCTGTAACCTGCAGCAGCCACAAAAACAAATTGTTTTCCAGTTCAAGTTTGTTGACCAGATATTAGAAAGCTGTGCTCATCATAACATTAATTTACTAATATATTATGCATATACCTGCACCATGCTTTGAGTCATCCTTTCTAAACACACTGCATATTTACAGTTCTGTATATGCTGGATACATATACATTATTATTATTATATATTTTTATTCATATTACAAAAAACTATTTCGTACACAACAAAAATTGAAAACATGCACAGTGTGTAGGATTCACTCATCAGTCATATCGCAATTGAATTCCTTGTATTAGAAACAGACTGAGCAGCTCAAGTGTTTGCAGACTCCATTGGCAAGCAGAAACACAATCCACAATAGAAACAATAGAATAGGTGAACACAGAGGGTAAGCACATGGGATATGAATGTATAGATCTTAACACACACCAAAGCTCTGCAAAGGAAGGTCTAAAAAACTTCTCATTATTTTAAAGAAAATTCATAAAAAGCCAAATAACTTTACAGACCTTCATTGTAAAGGGTTTAAACAATGTTTTCCATGCTCGTTTAATGACCCAAAAAAAAGTATGAACATGCACCTCGCTAAGACACCAACGACTTACAGCCGGTGGGCAATTAAGGTCACAGTTATGAAAACTGAGGACACTAAACTAACTTTTCTACTGACTACCAAAAGAAAATTACCAAAAGATAGATGCTCAGTCCCAGCTCATCTGCATGAAATTGACTTAGTCATGCTGCAAGGAGGCATGAGGACTGTAGATGTGGACAGGGCCTTAAATTGCAGCGTCCATACTCAGAGATGATTAAGACAGTGCTACAGGGAGACGGGTAGGACAGCTGATCGTCCTCACTGTGGCAGACCACGTGTAAAAACACCTGCAAAGGATTGGAACATCCGAACATCACAACTGAGGGACAGATACAGGACGGCAATAACAGCTGCCTGAGTTACACTACGAATGCACAATTCCTCCATCAGTGCTCAGACTGTCCGTAATAGGCTGCGAGAGGCTGGACTAAAAGCCTTTTGGCCTATTGTAAGGCAGGTTCTCACTATACATCATTGGCAACATCGTCGCCAATAGTGCTCTTCACTGACAAGTTGCGGTTTTGTCTCACCAGGGGTGATGGTCAGACTCACGTTTATCATCGAAGGAATGAGTGTTACACCGAGGCCTGTACTCTGAAGTGGGATCGATTTGGAGTTGAAGAGTTTTTCATGGTCTGGACGGTGTGTCACAGCATCATCGGATTGAGCTTGTTGTCATTGCAGGCAAACTCAATGCTGTGCATTACAGGGAAGACATCCTCCTCCCTCATACCTTTCCTGTAGGCTCATCCTGACATGACCCTCCAGCATGACAATGCCACCAGCCACACTGCTCATTCTAAACATATGTAGCTCTAATAAGTCGGTACACATTTGCTTATGTTTGCAAGTACAGCTCTAAACAGTTCTCATAGAGACACAGCATGAAGGGATATTTTGGGGGGGAGTATTAGGCTTGGATACATTTGCTGCTTATCTTAACGTTTTAAAATAATCACAAATTACACTGTATCATATTTAAACACATCTATTTTTTTATCCATTATTTTCTCGTCAATAATCAAACTAGAATTTAGCATTTAAGTGCATATGTGTGTGCATATACATTATATGTACTTAAAAGTATGTAAATGTTGTCTACAGTTTTGGTCAAAAATTTTGAGAATGTACAAATACTAATTTCCACAAAGTCTTCTGCCTCATTGTTGATGATGGCAGTTTGCATATACTCCAGAATGTTGTGAAGACGGATCAGATGAATTGCAATGAATTGCAAAGTCCCTTTTTGCCATGAAAATTAACCTGATCCCAAAAAAATATTTCCACAGCACGTCAACCCTGCCACAAAAGGACCAGCTGCCATCATGTCAGTGATTGTCTCGTTAACACAGGTGAGAGTGTTGACGAGGACAAGGCTGGAGATCACGCTGACATGCTGATTGAGTTAGAATAACAGACTGGAAGCTTTAAAAGGAGGGTGGTCCTTGAAATCATTGTTCTTCCTCTATTAACCATGGTTACCTGCAATGAAACACATGCCATCATCATTGATTTGGACAAAAAGGGCTTCACAGGCATGGATATTGCTACTAGCAAGATTGCACCTAAATCAATCATTTTTCAGATCATCAAGAGAGAGGTTCAATCGTTGTGAAGAAGGTGTCAGGGAGACAGAAAAGTCCAACAAGTGCAGGACCGTCTACTAAAGTTGTTTCAGCTGCAGGATCGGGGCACCACCAGTGCAGAGCTTGCTCAGGAATGGCAGCATGCAGGTGTGAGTGCATCTGCACGCTCAGTGAGGCAAAGAATTTTGGAGGAAGGCCTAGTGTCAAGAAGGGAAGCAAAGAAGCCACTTCTCTCCAGGAATGAAATCAGAAACAGACTGTTTTTTTGCAAAAGGTACAGGGATTAGACTGCTGAGGCCTGGGGTAAAGTAATTTGGAGTAGCTAACAAAGTTTAGCTACTCCAATGCTGTGTTGTTTGTTGTTTATTATCATACTAATCTTTGATTTAGCTGACCTTGGACAACCAGGTGTGTAAATTCAGTCATCTGAACTGAGATAAATTAGCTGAGTTGGTCAGGAAAATTACCTGAGTTGGTTCAGTCGGGAGAATTCCCAAATGGCCTGAATGAGGTGATTCTGAATCTTGTAGATGATATGAAGTTTCATCGTGAAGAATCATAAGGAGCCATAATGTTGCCATGGCAACGCATCTGTGAGAATGACAAGCTGAGGGAGTGTTGCGAGGGCTTGGTGCAAAAGGGGCATAAGTGACATTTTCCGAATTTTACAGAGAGCAAAAAACTAATATTACATTGATTGTAAATATTTAATTAAAAACAAGATATTTGAGCAATCTATACTTATATAGAGAATAGGTTTCAAAGAATTCATAATTTAAAAAGATATATTTTTTACAAAACTACAAAAGAAATTGCCAGAATGTCACTTATGCCTTTTGTGTGCCAACAGTTTGTTTACTTTTTGTTTGTTGTTAAGGGCTTAAGTGACTTTAAGCAAGACAGAGTAACAAGCCAAATATTTTTTTATTAGTTTATCATCATTAACAACAGTTTATAAATATGTAGCCTATTTAAAAACATTTTTTACCATTACTATATTATTATTTAATTATATTCATTTAACACAAAGAACTTAACCCAAGGAACCTCATGTTCTTAAAAAAGGTGTTATTCTCACAGTAAATATTTTTTAATCATTGATTATCATTGACATTGTATGAATATATGTTTGTAAACATTTTGTACCATTATTATATTATTATTACATTATATCCATTAATTTAACCCCATGTACAACCCCAATTCCGAAAAAGTTGTGACAGTATGGAAAATCATTTGAAAATTCTATTCACCCTGTACTACACTGAAAACACTTTATTAATACATTATTTTATGTTTTATTAAGTGTATTTTATTTTAATATACACTCATTTCAAATGCAATAACTGCAACACATGCCTAAAACGTTGTGACAGTTGACTGTTAATCACTGTGTAAAATCAGTTTCTTTTAATAACACATTAAGCATTTGGGCACTGAAGACATCAGTTCCTTAAGTTTATCAAGCTAAATTTTCCACCATTCATCCATTATGCATGTCCCGAGCTGTGCAACAATGCACCACACAATTTCAATCAGAGACAGGACATGCTAGCACCCTAATTCTCTGCTTACACAACCATGCGCTTGTAATCCGGGCAGAATTTAGTTTGCCTTTGTCCCCTGGAAAACACGACATCTCAATGACATTTTGGCAAGAAAGATATGTACACATTTCGGAGCAACATACAGATGACTGAAGTCCATATTATGGTGCAGGGTCTACGCTGGGTCCATTTCTAGGGCGGAGTCACCGGGCGAGCTAGAGTTGGCCAACTAACAACACCAGTACATCCTGTCCAACAGGCACAACCAGTCAGGCACAAGGACTTACCACCACTTCCCATCCCGCGGGCCAGGGTGGCTAGTCGGCTGGCAGCGTTCCCACAACCGCAATAACCCCACCTGCAGGGGTGCTGGCCACACTGCAGCCTGCGGCCAGCAATGGGACTCCTCCCCCAACACAGCAGTCAGGGGTGCTGGCCCCTGAGACCACCAGCAACCAGCCTGCAGCAGCAAAGACCCCCGGCGTTCGCTTCCATCACCAGTTGCAGCGGACGAGCCCCCCGGGGAGATGTCGGCTACAGCAGAGACCCCCGGGAAGAGCTCTGAGGGTCTTCTACCATCACATGCTGCAGCAAAGACCACCGGGCAATGTCGGCGCCAGTAGAGACCACTGGGGTGATGAAGGCTGCTGCAGAGTCCATCGGTAGAGAACCCCGGGGGTCTGTCAACATCACCAGTTGCAGAAATCCCAGGGGGTCTCTCACCTACAGCCGCAATGGAGAGCACCGGGGTCCGCGTCTCCGCCAGCATACAGCGGCCACATCCGTCAAGGGTCCTAAGTTTACACTGGTGGCCAGGCCCCATGAAATAAAATGGACCTTTACCAGGTACGTTGACTAAGGACAAGTTCTTATTTACAGCAATGACCTTGTAGCAATTAGGGTAAGGTGATTTGTCCAAGGACAACAACATTTGGCACAGTCGGGAATAGAACCTTCTGACTACACGTCTGCCTCCCTAACCACTGAGCCATCTGTGTCTAATGAGAACTGTTTTGCTGGGACATGAGGGGTTCAGTTTAAAAACCTCAGAATCTAACAATGTTTCATTTCAAAATTCTGGTATAGCATAGCATAAGCCAACAAGTTTGGTCAAAGGAAACAATGTTAATCTTAATCGTTTGCGTGAAAGATATATAGTGGAAATGTAAAAGTTGGTGTAATTAAAAGATACAACAGCTAATGTTAAGAACAAGAAACGTGAGAACAACTGTTGATGGTATAAATACTTTCATAGAGCAGATAATACGAATACATTTTTTTTCGGTTTGTTGTAGCAAGCAAGATAAATTGAACTCATGACATTAAGGTTAATGGCGTGCCAAGGTAGACGCACTGTACAATCATGATGTAGAAGGAAGTATCCTGCATCCAAGGCGACATGTGCAGGTGTCCTACCACCCAGCTGACCCTGATGACACCTGGGGGAAGGTCTCGCTGACGTTTTGGGGTGGTGCCCTAGTTAGAAGTGCCATTGCTGATGGGGAGAGACTGTCCTACCTTTGATCACCTCTGGAAAATGGCAGAAAAAAGGAAGGCTGACACACCACAGAGAACATGTGGGGGCAAACAGGTGCTGGCCCATTCCAACCCGATGCGTAAAAGACCCAACAAGAGGACGGGAGAATGTGCGGAGACTAGGGAGGTCCTAGCTGGAGAGAGAGGAACTTCACTTACATCAGCAGGGGACAGTAAGGGATGTCACGCTGAATTGAAGGAACTGTTCATGGAAACTACAGGGAATACCCATGGCCAGTGTTTAACAGTCCCCAATCCCCCTCTGACACGTCCACACCCCTCAGCCAAGACGCAGAGGTACAAGACGAGGAGCTGCACCAGGTCTTCTGGGAGTCATCAAGAGAAAGCACATGGAGAGGTTTGGATACAGACACTACTGACACTGACCTGGAACAACCACCCCCCTGCCCTAACATGATTTAGTGTAAGTTGTGGTAACTGCCAGCATACAGCACCTAAGCCGACATGTTGTAACCTGTTGATTCCTCTCCCCATTATAGATGTTCCATTTGACCAGATCACAATGGACCTGGTGTATCCCCTGCAGAGATCCACTCGAGGACACAAATACATACTGGTGGTGGTGGATTATGCCACCAAATTCTCATGTCTGATGAAAGACCTATGCATGCTTTCTAGGGTGAAGCAGAGCCGTAGAAGCGTCTATCAACCTCAAACAGATGGGTTATGCGAACGGCTCAACAAGACAGTAAAGAGCATCTAGCGCAGAGTGGTGGACAGGGATGTAAGAAATTCTAACATGTTGTTACTCCATCTCATGTTTGCCCTGAGGAAGGTCCCCCAGGCATCCACAGGCTTTTCCTCATTTGAATTACTGTATAGCAGACCATGTAGGAGTATCTTGGACCTAGCCAAAGAGGCCTGGGAACAACAGCCATGGTTCTACTGGTCCGTCATTGATCATGTGACTTTTATGAGGGATTGCATGGCTGTTGTCTGAGAGCATATGGCAAAGGTACAGACATAACAGGCCAAGGTGTACAATCTAACAGATCAGCGTAGAAAGTTTTGTCAGGGAGACAAAGTCCTTCTTCTTGTGCCTACCCCTGAACATTAACTGTTGGCACAGTGGCTGGGTCCCTATGAAGTATTAGAAAAGGTATCTCCTGTCAACTACACGGTCAGGCAACCCGGAAGGAGGAGGGCCGAACAGATCTATCACATCAATCTCCTTAAGGCCTACATAGAATGGAAAGTGGATGCATGGTACTTTGCACGCATAGGAGTGGATGCCACCATATCCACACCAAATCGGGAAAAAGCACCTGCAGCCTTACAGGATACCTGAGGCACGCAGGTAGATGGTGAGGCGAGAGGTCCGGGCCATGCTAGAGATGGGGGTCGTGGAACCATCCACTATCAAGTGGTCGGGTCCCATTGTTCTTGAGCCCAAGCCTGACGGGTCCATCAGGTTCTGCAATGACTTCAGGGGGCTCAACACTGACACGTTCGTTTGGCAACACTTTATTATGCCGGCAAGATAAACTCGTATTTTACTTTTCAAAATAGTAGCGCTCGTAATTCATTACAATAATCATTGTTAATTCAGTGCATAGATAGTTAGTGCGTCTATGTTCATTCATGTGTTGCTAAAATTTGTCTATTGTTGGATAAAACAGATTCTAGTGAATGTCTTTCATATGTTATCGTGTTTTCACGTGATATACTGACAATATATATAATCAATATTCTGTGTACATCATATTTGTTATGGTTTGTAATGAAATATTGTTATTGAAAACATGTTAAATGTTTTTTATCACATACCTTTATTGATTCTTTACACACAATACAATTGCATTTGATTACAATTCACTAGCTTTGTAATGAATTCACAATGATTATTGCAATGAATTAAAATTAGCGCTATTATTCTAAAAGAATAATAAAAAAAATCAGAGTTTGTGTTGCTGATATAATATAGTGCTGCCAGACGAATGTGTCAGCCCCGGTGGTAGAAACGGTCCTTTGTCAGTTCGCCATGTGTCTACCGGGCACAAATGCTCCCGTTGAGCGGATCTTTTAACTCATGAACATCACATGGACTGACGAGAGGAACCGCATGGCCATTCCCACCTTAAAGGCGCTACTTGTTGTACCGCCCACCCAGGCCAAGGGGTCTACTCGGAGAACAGCATCACCAGAAATTTGAAGGAGGGGTGTATTTTGGGTTGGATGGGCATTTATATATATCGGTGTGTGCCTTTAGAAAAGTGCTTTTAGGCACGTCACTTGCTTTGTTCACAGGGGAGTTATTATTGTCTAATAGGGATTAGCCCGACATTTGTGTTCCTGGTGGTACAAGCCATTACTGGCAACACCAAGTATCGGCAGGAGTTTAGCCATCTCTATGTGTCCTAATTATTACGCACACAGGTGCATTGCATTTATGCACTCATGTACGTGTATATAAGCCAAGTGTTGTATTACTTCAGTTCTCGATTATTATTCCCTATATGGTGTTTCCGTTACGATCGCTACTTCCCTGGTATTTCTGCCTGTTATATTTGTTACTCGTTATTAAATCCCTTGTCTCCTGCATTTGTTTCCATCGCCTCATTTACACGCTACACTTGTCACATGGGCTAATTTTGCTGACACCTGTGCACAATTTCACAGTAGGCTTTCAGTCAACAACTAGATTCTTGATCAAATTCAGTCCTCTAACAAATATACGGAATGATTCTTTCCAATTGGGATGCTATCTGCTCTATCAAATGAGATTCTATTTGTGTGTGTGTGTGGTTGGTTAGAATAACAATGATAACACTTTACGGTAAGGGTACATGAATTATCATGAATTCACGCATGGATAATTGAGGTATGTATTATTATGTAATTAATGATTTATGTATTACTGCATTCCTTAATATCCCATGAATCATCAGGAATTGACGTGAATAGTCTGTCATTCGTGACCTCATACATGAACAACACAACTAAACATTAGGTATGTGGGCACATCATTATAAATTAGGATTTATTAAGCATGATCATGATTATTTACTGGTCCTCACTGTGCAAATTCTGATTTGAACCTAACTTGTGAATAATGATATACCCATCTTACCTAATGTTTTAGTTGATGTGTTGTTCATGCATGAGGTCACGAATGAGAGGCTATGAACTCATGTCAATTCCTGAATTAATTCATGTACCCTTACCGTAAAGTGTTACCATAACTTTAGTTCAAGCCTGTGGCAACACTTCCAAATAATTTGTTTAGTGCCATGCAATGAAAAGTTCATTGGGTGCATTTTCCAAAATAAATCTTTACTTCTGAAAAACAAGTTTGTCCCACACAAAACTCACTTAATGTCTTTTAATATAATTTCTTAGATGTAGGCTACATACCAAGAAAATTCATGAATATTAACTGAGAAACCCCATTATGTTGTAAGCAGTAGGCCTACGTGTGCTGTTGGCAAAATTGTGTCTAATCTGTTTGTCTGTCTGACCTGGGCTGTTAAAAAGCATGTGTGTGCACAAGCACTACGGTCACACGCAAAGTCTCCCATTTTTAATTCCGGGAAATCTGGTCACCCTAATCTGTCAGTAAGACAATGTGTGTGTGTGTGTGTGTGTGTGTGTGTGTGTGTGTGTGTGTGTGTGTGTGTGTGTGTGTGTGTGTGTGTGGCTTTTTATGTGTGAATAACAGCAGTCTATCTTAGAATGTATTCATTCAAGTAGGTTGAACCTAAAATGTACAATTTACAAAGTATGTAATATGAACTTACATGTTATGGAGAAGCCTATTTTCCTGCAAACCATTTACAGTCTAATTCATCCTGAGTTCATAGAGTTAGATCGCCGCACAGCATGTCAACTTTAGACCTGTAACATGTTGGAGTATAGAAAACAGGGTAAATAAATGCAGTGTTTTTCACTTTGAAAAGCAATTTATTTGGTGATTTTGCTTGAGGGCCATAGTGCCCTGGCAAATTAGGCACCTCCTTAAGGCCAAGTGGCCTTGCACCTAAAATCACAAAACTTCAATCCTGCCTGCAGCCAGAAAAGACTATATATTTTTAACAATCTGCATTCTTTCTAAGAACACTGGCTCCGGTGTTTTGTAATGACCTACATTAGCCCGCCAGGTGAAAGGGTGGACGATATGGTGGACAGTAATTTACTGCACTCGAGCCGAGTTGAGAGACAGTGATGTGAGTGATGATGGCAAGGAGGACGGAGAGCTGAAGGAGAATGACACACAGAGAAATGAGCTGCTCAGCACAGCGAGGAAATTGAGGAGTGAGGGGTCAGGGATGACAAGCTACAGGGGTGTGTGAAGGAAAAATTTGGGAAGATCTCAAGTTGAAATTGGATTGTGGCAGAATATGGAACAGTCCGGCAGATAGGTAGAGAGGTACATTGTGTTGCACAGGGCATGACCAAGGCTTTGATTGACAGAAATCCAGCCCTAATCCTAATCAATGTGCATCTGAAGCTGCTGCTGGAACTTTATACTTGCCTGAACCTGGTGAAGATGGGCGTGGAGACACTGTCAGCTAGACTGCACCCTCATCAAAGCTGACGGATAATACTCTTCATGCTCAATAAGCAAAAGAAACATGACAAGCTCTAAGTATGCCAGAAGGCGAGTGCCACTAAATCCAGGTTCATGGTGATGAGGCAGAAGAACTTGGTGTCCCACTATAGGTAGGCTGGTGTAAAGTCTGTATATAAACACTATTTTGTATTAAAGCAAATTTATGCTAAATCTGTATGAATTCATTTGATTGAAAGGGGTTAGGCTGAAATGTTTTTTACAATACTCAGTTGATCTGAATTCAATTGAACATGCATTTTACATGCTGAAGAGGGGACCGAAGGCAATAAGTCACCACAGTAAGCAGGAACTGAAGATGGCTGCAGTACAGGCCTGGCAGAGCATCACCAGAGAAGATACCCAGCGTCTGGTGATGTCGATGCATCACAGACTTCAAGCAGTCATTGAATGCAAAGGATATGTGACCAAATATGAACAATTATTAGTTTATTCTACATTATGTTAAACTGTCCAATGGTTTGTTTGGTTCCAGAAAATGGAGAGAAACATGTACAAAAGTTGCTGTCATTTCTAAACTGTTCATCCGATTTGTATGAATATTCTATCAAATTAGAGCTGACAGTCTGCACTTCAACGTCATTGCCAATGTATCCTTTCAAACTCAAATTGCTAGGGTACAAAACCAGAATAACAAAGACATGGTCACTGTCCAATGAATTATGATGCTCACTGTAAATTGAACTACATGTATTTAAGGCTTACCGGGCTGTTTTCTCTATCCCTGTTGCCTCAGTTGTTTTCCCTGTAGCCTGTGGCCAATTAGGCATAACTGTACTGTAATATTTGTTTGGCAGGATCTTAAAAAGAATGCAAATACAATTAGGCTACTGCTACCCAGTTATTGAATTCTTAATTTTATTTAGGCTGTTGAAAATAACTGCAAGAACTACCTTAAATTAACTAAAATGTTATTTGTTCGAGAAATGCCTGGAGAGATAGGCAGGGCAAGATGAACAGATAGGCAGGGCAAGCACCATTGCTTTCAGTGGACGCACGCTTCGACTGCATGGAAGCCGGTGGAGTAAGCAGAATGGCAGGGTATAATGGGAGTTTTTGCAAAGGTTTATCACAAAGCAGGCTGCCACATTCAGGATATGTCTGTGGGCGTGTTCTTAATTTCTGCAGGTGCAGCAGTGAGGCTGTTTGTGGGCGTGGTTTGGTACAGGACCCTGGTTGATGTGGTGCAGTCATAACAATTAAATCTAAACAATGCTGGGATTGCAGCAAAGGCTTTGGTCAGCGGTTTATGAAATTCATCCATTGACCGCTGTTCAGCAGATTCCCAGGTGTGAGGAGAGCAAAGAAGAATAAAATATATAATATTTCAGCTTTGATTGTCTGAATACAGCAGAAGATTACACTAAAATAATGTAAGAATTGCATTATGGAAATAGAACTAACTTCTGAGGACTGTACACATATTAACACACAATCATCACAGCATGTCTCCTGTGCATCTAAACGTGTTCCTGTACAAAGCGTGTTACACACGTATCTGATTTTGATATAGGGATATTTATTAAATGATTAAACACATTTTTAGATCACACTGATTATATTTGGTGAAAACATTACTTGTTCTTAGTCATTAGAAAATTAAAATTATTTGGGCGTTCAAATGCCTTCTGACTGTCTGTTTTCAGTTTTGTACTAGTGTCTGTTTTCAATTTTGTTTCAGTTTTGTACTAGTGTCTGTTTTCAGTTTTATATTAGTGTCAGTTTTCAGTTTTGTTTCAGTTTTGTACTAGTGTCTGTTTTCAGTTTTATACTAGTGTCTGTTTTCAGTTTTGTACTAGTGTCTGTTTTCAGTTTTATACTAGTGTCTGTTTTCAGTTTTGTATTAGTGTCTGTTTTCAGTTTTGTACTAGTGTCTGTTTTCAGTTTTATATTAGTGTCTGTTTTCAGTTTTGTACTAGTGTCCATTTTCAGTTTTGTACTAGTGTCTGTTTTCAGTTCTGTACTAGTGTCTGTTTTCAGTTCTGTACTAGTGTCTGTTTTCAGTTTTGTTTCAGTTTTGTACTAGTGTATGTTTTCAGTTTTATTAGTATCTGTTTTCAGTTTTGTTTCAGTTTTGTACTAGTGTCTTTTTTCAGTTTTATACTAGTGTCTGTTTTCAGTTTTGTATTAGTGTCTGTTTTCAGTTTTGTATTAGTGTCTGTTTTCAGTTTTGTACTAGTGTCTGTTTTCAGTTATGTATTAGTGTCTGTTTTCAGTTTTGTACTAGTGTCTGTTTTCAGTTTTGTACTAGTGTCTGTTTTCAGTTTTGTACTAGTGTATGTTTTCAGTTTGTACTAGTGTCTGTTTTTAGTTTTGTTTAAGTTTTGTACTGGTGTCTGTTTTCAGTTTTATACTAGTGTCTGTTTTCAGTTTGTACTAGTGTCTGCTTTCAGTTTGTACTAGTGTCTGCTTTCAGTTTGTACTAGTGTCTGTTTTCAGTTTTGTACTAGTGTCTGATTTCAGTTTTATACAAGTGTCTGTTTTCAGTTTTGTACTAGAGTCTGTTTTCAGTTTTATACTAGTGTCTGTTTTGTACTAGTGTCTGTTTTCAGTTTTGTACTAGTGTCTGTTTTCAGTTTTGTTTAAGTTTTGTACTAGTGTCTGTTTTCAGTTTGTACTAGTGTCTGTTTTCAGTTTGTTGTAGTGTCCGTTTTCAGTTTGTTATAGTGTCTGTTTTCAGTTTTGTTTAAGTTTTGTACTGGTGTCTGTTTTCAGTTTTGTAATAATGTATTTTTTCAGTTTTATACTAGTGGGGAAAATTGAAACAAAGCAGGTAAAAAGGAAAACAGTGTACTTGTATGTTCATTAATCCCATTCACAGACTGTTTTTGTTCTATTCTATGAAATCTGGTTTCTTTCTGATATTTTAATATTTTTTTTTGCATTTTTTGTGTGATATTCAACTCAACTGTTTTGAGCTAAAAGCTGAAGCATTTTCCTGCACCTGCTGTAACATCTGCTATAAGCGTTGTACTCATCTAATACATTGTGAATTGATGGGGAGAAATTGTGCATGCACATTTAATATTATATTCAGTTTGAACTATCAGGAAAATTGACAACGAACATTATTACATTTTGTAATATTACATCCTGTAGCAGAACTAATATTAATGCAAGCCTCTGTAGAGAAAACCCAATATTTCTGCTGTAACATGGAAATGTAGGTAAGCTCACCTGAAATGTAAATTGTCCTCTCCTATCGATTAGTATTCTCTCTAATGATTTTCAAGTGCTTGTAAATAACCTTGTTAGCATAGGTAACCAAAATGTAATAAAGTGCCAAACATGAATTCTTTGTTGCCCATTTAAACAAAATAATTCTAAAAAGGACACTTCAGTTATCCCCATAGGGGACCCTTTCATAATTCTCAGATGAACACTTTTTGGTTCCAGTGAGAATTATTTTTCGTTACATATATAACCATACATATACAAATATAACCCTTCTCAGTCAGGATTCTACATAGAACTGTATTTAACCAAAAAGGGTTATCAATGGAACATAAAATGATTATTTTGTGACTCATAAAAGGGTTTTACTATGTGGTTCTTTTTTAAACCCATTTTTCTCCCCTCCCAATTGGTCTCGACCAATTCCCCCTAACCCTGCTTTGTTGGCAGCTCCGCAAATCTTTGGACAGCTACAGAATGTTGAAATGCGCTCACACGGTTCCTCCAACCTAGTCGCTTTGCCATTCAATACTTCACACTGCTCATTCAGCATACAAGCAATTAGTCTATACATCTATCCCTTATCCAGGTCAGTGCTATACCAATTTGCACAACCTCGTGCTGGGGCTCTGGGGAAAGTCAGGGAAGCCGTGGTCAGGATCGAACTGTAACCACTGTAACGTAGCTGTCCTGGCAGCAACTTAGTCCACTACGCCATGCAAAGTAGAGGCTTTATTTTTGAACTGGTCAGGAGCGTCCTCTAGTTAACCTCGAAGGAACCTCACTCTCAAAATGTTACTTCATTCTCACCCCAGCAATGTGCTCGTTAGTGTTTTGCTGCTCTAAACAACCAGGTCTTATTTGCATTGTCTAACTCAGAGGACTGCATTATAGACTCATTGGACCAGAAAAACGCTACTCCCTTCCTGAGAGACTTGGTGCAGCTGCTGATGTTGTGGCTGGTGTTTATTGGTGGTGCTTCTCCCTTCTGTGGAGCTGTGACTTTGTTTCATGCAGGAGCTGTAGCCCCCCTCATATTTTGTGGCTCCTGAGATTTTGGGTAATTTTTAATTCGTGATGCGACAAAATTAGCTTCAGTGTGATGAGTGGAGCAGTGTAACGTTACTAAATGCACTGCCATTTCATTTGGATGGATAGGAGAGCCTGCATGAATACCAATTAGGGAGGTATAAGTCGGAGTGCATATGCATACAGTTAGACAGCCAAATCCAGCATGAATCATGCTTACAGTAAATCAGAAAGGAACTGATCAAGTTCCACCTAGTTATCCTAGCTGCCTTATGATGAATGCATTGTAAGTCTGAATACGAGTGGCTACTAAATTACTACATGTAAAAATGTAACTTTGCAAAGATGTTTTTTACATGTAAAATATGAATAAAGTATAGACTAATGATAGAGTGTTGTCAAATGTCAAAGGGCACACCTCTTTCCATCAGGGAGTGCATTTTTATACATTTCCTTTCCATTCACTACAGTGAGACATACAACCTTGTAGAATACAGCAAATCAACTGTATTTAATAAATGTTATCACAATGTACTAAATGTGAAGTATAAATCTATTGTGGCATATGACACATTTTATGTAATATATTTTTTTGTTGAGTTGTTGCAATTGTACCTTTTATTTGTACTTCTTCTCGCCTGAACCCAACATGAATTCCCTGCATGGCATGCATAGGTTTAGCACTAATGGAATGGAAAGTGGAGTTAATGTTTAACCACCGCTCACATGTACCTTTCTGTTATGTCAGCTATCTATTCAATTTATTAGGTATGTTTTTTCTTTATAATACTACGTAGAAAATTTTTGTTACTTTCGAACTTCGGTTGAGAAGCCTGCTGTAGCCAGACACTTGAATGTAATCGACATGCTTTGTGCCAGCTAACGTTCCAGAGCTAGAAGTTGTGCTGGTGCCTAAAGAACAGTTCTGTTACAGTCACAATACAACCTCACTTTAAAAACTAAAAGCCCTAAAGGCTTTAATAAAGGACTCAGTACTGACTCATGCATAAAATACTATGTCCTTGGATAACATTTTCTTCTCCCACTTTTAGTTACACAGGTAGTTGGTTCAAGGAAAATGTGTGTACTTCGAAGTACAGTCTATCAATTGTAGACTCGGGAGCAGCGGGCCACAAGGACAACCAGAGGCCTTCATGAAGATGGTCACTAAAAAGGACATCCTAAAGGCTCTAGACCCTGACATAGTGATCAACAGAGTGGCAGAAGAAAGTGAGCTGCTGAGATAAGTGCTGCTCCAGTAGGGGAGCGACAACATGTTATTATTTGCTTGTTTACCATTCTCTTCACTCACACATACTCCATCTAGCGTGTTTTTCTTTCCGGTTCGCCATGCTGTCTGTCATAGCAACTGGAGACGTAGCCGTCTGCTTCTTTGACGGAGTGCAGCCAGGCCTGCCCGAGAAGCCGACACTGTTGTATTATTGAGTGAGTATTCCAGCTAATACACCAGCTCTGTTTTATATGTAGGCTTCAGATGATGGGACGTTGTTCAGTAATGGCTATTGTCAGTATGTGTTCTGTTATATCATGGTAAAAAGGAGCTCTGTAGCTCTGAGAATACTACTGCTGTGAGGCGGCTGATTGGTGATATTAATTTTGGGGCGGCAGTGGCTCAAGTAGGTTGTCTAGCAACTAGAAGGTTGGTGGTTCGATCCCCGGGTCCTCCTGACCAAGTGTCGAGGTGTCCATGAGCAAGACACCTAACCCCAGCTGCTCCCGACGTGCTGGCTGGGGCCTTGCATGGCTGACACCGCCGTCGGTGTATGAATGAGTGAATGAATGGGTGAATGTGAGGCACTGTAAAGCGCTTTGGTGGCCATTGTTGGTCAGAAAAATGCGCTATATAAATGCAGTCCATTTACCATTTACCATTACCATTTACCATATTAAGGGCAGGTGTGTGACTGCTTCAGTTTGACAGAGGGCAGGTGGAGGGCCAGTCTTGGTCAGTCTGCGCCTGTTTTCGTTTTCCTAGTCTGTCCCTGCCAAGGCTGGTGAAGAAACACATTTCAATGCACTTTCTGTAAGCAGCAGACAACGCTGTTTGAAAGGTCCTGGGGGTGTTTATCAATCCTGTTTCATCAATCGTGTTGTTCCACAAATTTGTGTTTCATAGCGTAGGCTGTACTGTACATGTAAGACTGCACATGCTAATTTCTGGCACATTTCCAATCAGGCACACTCTCTACTCTAAATTTCTCATAGTGTCTCTTCTCATGAAAAGTATAAGATGCCACAAAAACATATCTTAAGCAAAAGTAAAAACATATTAATATATTGAAACACGTAACAGTGAAAAGTGATATGAGCATCTAAGATTTCTATTCCAGTCCGCTACCCTAAAAGTGTAAGCACCGTGCTTGAAGAGTTTGAATGACCTTTTCAATTGCATTACCTTGCTGTCCACCCAGTGCAACAGTGAGTCAGAGAAGATTCCACCTTGCCATTTTGAAGCTGTGATCCTCTGCGCACCGAGATGGGCGCTGCTATGTAATCACTGCAGACATAATCCTACACTTAGACTGGCTACATTTTTAGGCTGCCCTTGAAAATAAGGCAATGAATAACAACGTAATCGATTGTTTTCTTTTGTTAGTTATCTAATGCTTTGCTGAAAATACCTTTCCCCATTTTTCGCAACGCAAGGCTCATCACTCTTGAAAATCCATTCATCCCCCACTCTGCCTCTCGCGTTACTATGTCCATTGCAGACAAAACCAAAACAAACTGATCTAAAGATATATCTTCAATAGATCTGTGGCCTCTGAAATTATGCAACAAATATCAATACCACCATTTGGCATAGTTTTGACATGTAAACATAACCCTTCATTATTTCTCATTTGGCCTTATTGATTTATGAGGCTGTGAGGATACAGAGTAACTATCTGTCTTCATTATTACATCTGAATTGCTGTTTAACATCACTGTAACATTCGCTGACTGCAAGTAAATACCTTTTAGTAGCCATAATCAAACATAGTGCTTTTCAGGCACACTTCTTTTCTTGGAGATATTGTGTTGTCAAGGCGATGACAGGAATCAGGGGTACCCAATGAAAGTCACGTTTTCAATCAAATTTCCCCAGACAATGCATTGGAAATGTCTCAAGGTGAAATTGTGTATTAAAAATATGAACCAGTTTGTTTTTTCTACTATTGTAAATAATGATTTGTATATATTTATGAGATAGACAGTGTATATATGGGCAATTCATGTGACATTTACATTTTGGTGGTTAACAGGGATGTTAAACAGGGTTTCATTGCTTTAACGATTCCTTGTAGTGGGTTGTGCTTCTGCAAGCTCAATTACAATTGTTGGCCAGACATTGCATTCTCCTCTTTGTAAGCCATACTGCCCCTTTCACCGTGCTGGCTACACCACTCCTTGCTGCCAAGACCGTGGCTCTGCCCACAAAGCCGCATCCAGGGGATCAGCCCCCTGCATCGGAGACCAGAGCTCCGCCCCCCAGCAGCAGGGTCTGGGGCTCCACCCCCTATGATAGAGCCGATGCCTGCTGCAGTGCCCTGTTGCACCGCCCCCTCCGCCGGTGCTGGCTGCACCACCCCCCGTGACTGCATCGCCACCCCTACAGCTGGTACCGGCTGTAACGCCCCCTCAGCTCTTGCCAGCTGCACCACCCTCCCGCCAGGTCTGCTGCTCCGCCCCCCTGGCCCCTGCCAGTGGATCCGCCTCCACGCTGGGTACCTCCGGCCCCTCTCCTTGTCAGCTGTCGGCAGTGTTGCCGGGAATGCCCGCCATATGAGAATCCCCTGCGAATGGACCCCTTCACTTGGCAGGTTCCACCGGCCCTCCCTTCCTTCTTGGTGCCATGGTGGTGGCGTCGGGGTTGCCCTCCAAATGAAGGGTCTTTGCGCGGCAGGGGCCCTGCTTTTGGGGCGGTACTGTAACAGTGCCCCCTTCTATTTCAACCGGTGCTTACGCCATCATTCCATATACTAGTTGCACCTATCGATTGCCTTCATTCACAGTTCACTAGCCACAGCTGTAGCCTCTTCATTCATTAGTTCTGGGTATTTAGTTCTGGTATTTGTGTAATCAGGTTATCGCAAATTTTTTACATGTCACGTGTGTTCGTTGGGTGTATGTAAGCATTAATTAGTGTATATCTTATTGGGATGTTTATTTTCTCAAGTGTTTTTTGTTAGTAAAACATACAGCAGTTTACTTCTCAACCCCTCCACATTTGTCTCTGTTTTTTCCCAAACAACGACGTGACACACAGTGTGTTACTGTATCTGTTCGATTTGATAGTCTTCATAAAAACACTGAAAGATCACAGAAAGTATTTTCAAGGTGATTGGTTTAAAGATGAAGGACATCAGATGTATTTGGACAAGTGCCTCAGGAGAATATAGCCATTGCAGATCGAATTTGTAACCACATGCTCAAATCTAAACCTCTGATCTCTTCTGATATGTGGGTATTGCTGTGAAATATTGAAACTGACATTACTCATTAAAAGTTAACTCCTGCACAGTTACATTTTCTCAGCCAAACAAAGGTAGAAAAGACTAAGCCTAAAGACTAAGTGTACCCAGAGCTCTTGTCATCTACGTGAAATTAGAAATTAGAATTGGTTTTGAGAAACTTAAGGAAAGCCTCACCGAAGCCCCAGTGCTGACTTTTGCAAAGCCTCAACAGCCATACTACATATCGATGCCAGCAGTGAAATGTTAGGGGAAGCACTGACCCAACAAGACCAAGATCAATACCTGTGTACAGTTCTGTATATTAGTGTAATTTATCCCAATTCTGAGCACAGTAAACCACCTCATGAGTTGGAATTATTTTCTTTAAAGTAGGCCCTCATCAATAAATTGCACAATTACCTTTATGGCGAAATATTTGAGATGAGAACAAACAACAGTCTGCTGTCATGGGTCTTGACCTCAACCAAGCGGATGCCAACAGTGATCCCTGGCTATCTATGATGACAATATTTTAGTTTTACCTTTATTTTTTTAGTTTTACCTGTATTTTACCAGGCAAGTTGACTGAGAACACTTTCTCATTTGCAGCTACAGTCTGGGGAGAAGGGGGGGAGACGGGATGAATGAGCCAATAGAAAGCTGGGGATGATTAGGTTGCTATGATGGTATGAGGGCCAGATACAGAAGTTTGAAGAACTGCCCCGGGAAATCAAAAACATTTCCCAGTTCTTTGTCTTGTCCACGTGTGAGACACTACAGTTAAAATAGTGCCGAGAAAGTTTTGTTCATCAGCGATAATTGCCATGTGCCAAATGTCAAGACAAAGTGAGCGACCAAGTGTAGTTTTTGTTATTTTGACAAGTTGTCTCTTTCGGCAAATAAATGCTCTGAATGACAATATTTTTGTATATAAAATTTGGGAGAAATATTGTCAGTAGTTTATGGAATAAAACCAAACTGTTCCTTTACCCAAACACATATATGTCAATGGTAAAACATGAAGCACTGATGATTTAGCAGTCGTCTACATTTTTTCCAGAGTTGTATGTTATATGTTATATAACATAACTGTATTTTATATACATTACAAAAAAGCAAATCCTTTTTACACGAAGGACTTGGAAGTGTATTGAATACATAAAGTTCAATTCCTCCATCTATGAATCAATTATCCATACAAGTTCTTAATCCTAACCCTGACTTACTTCACATGAGGTTATGCTTATTTTGGTAGTGGGATAGCATAATGTGGCTGCGTTAGAACCTGTGTATCTTTATTTAGTGAAATTTGTCCGTGCTACTTATTGAATGGAGGTCCTTTTGGAGTGAAGCATGCTCTGCCCAGAAAATAAGCCTACTTAGCCTACGTCACACTAGTAATGGGCATATGAACAGAGACATTGAAAAGTAAAGAATTTGATCACTGACATTGTGTCTAATGCATCTGAAGACTCTGATGCCTAAAGGTTTTATATTCTGGGGTCCGATGGCTCAGTGGTTAGTGAGTCAGACTTGTACTGTAGTCGGAAGGTTGCCAGTTAAATTCCCCACTGTGAACAAATGTCATTGTGTCCTTGAGCAAGGCATTTGACCTCAAGTTGCTCCAGGGGGATGACCCTTTATTCACTGCAAGTCGCTCTGGATAAGAGCATCTGCTAAAATAAGTCAACGGTAAAAATATTATTTCTTGTTATGCTCGGTTTAGAAGGCTTCTTGATTATTCATGTAGGTCTTAGCCAATTGCTGGTTCTGTGTAGTGATTAGTCCACGATTGACAGTGATTTTTTATTTAAACAGCCACATTAGTAACGTGTCCCAGTATGCAATAATAACAGATAAAAACTAATTCTGGGGCTTTTTGATTACTTTGACATTACGTAACCCTCTTTCACCAATGCGTGATTATCTGAATGACCCACTCCTACCTAGTTAGCATGGAGAATCTCATGCGCAGCTCATCTGCTCATTGGCCGGGACAAAGCACTGACTGACCTCTCCCCTCCTTTTCACTGGAACTGCGTGCCACTGGAACCGCGTGCCTCCCGTTTTTAGATGAAGGCAGACAGAGGGTTTACAGAGTCAGCCACCTGAGGGGTTTTGGCATTGAAACACACTTAAAGTGATAATTAACGGTAATTAACGTTGCCATGAGCAGCACTTAGTAGCGGCCAGTGTTCAGCAGTTGTGAGAGGGAAGTAATTATGCGCACACAAGATTGCTATAAGCATGGGTTCTGCTGCTACACTTCCTATTTGGTTCTGTCACACGCGACATTTGTCTCAGCCATGCCAGGCCGCGAAGAGGATTGAGTGCCACCAGTTAGCTTCTGTATGTGGGCTAAAATGAATCCTTCAGCTATGGTTCTTATTTATTTTAACATAGTCAAACTGAGAAAAGTTATATTTTGCATGATGGTGTGTGTGTATGTCTGATCTATCTATGGTGTGCCCAGTGCAAAATGTTTCTGTGAATCTGATTTGATAAGAAGCACAGCGCCTGCAGCATGACTCAGAAAACAGATGACTGGAGACAAAATGAGGCAAATCCGTTTAAATTCCAGCACTTTGCACCTCCTTTTAACACTGCATATCTCTTTTAATAAACTAATTTAAAAGTGGTGATTGAAAAGTGCAGTGGAAAATGTCCCTTCACTGCATCACTAGTGGTACACGTCGTCTAGGTTATGAAGTAATTTTCAAAAATTGTACCTATTTCGCTATGACTTTGACATGTTAATACGATATCTTTGTATAATGACCAACTAAAATATGCACTTCACAAGTGAAATGTGATGAAGATAAACCAATGAGTTTTATACATTTGAATTTGAAAGAAATGTATGCAGGTTGCCTCTAAACATCTAGGCCAGAGGTGTTCAACTCTTACCCTACAAGGTCCGTTACCTCATTAATTACACCCACCTGGTCTCAAGGTATGAGGGATCTTTTTGGGCACATTCTTTATCCACTTCTATTGAAATTTACTTTGAAATTGAGTAAATGGAATACTATCTCACACTGGGTTCATGTGATTAACTCCATTCCATTCACTCCGGTCCCGATATTAATACGAGCCCATCCTCCTCAATTAAGTTTCACAGGCCTCCGCTGACATGTACAATATCTGACTGGTTGTACAAGATATTGCCAATATAATGAACACAATTATCTTGTCCTTTATTTAGCAAGTTGACGTCATTAGGCCAAATTCCGGATGCATGTTTGTGTTTAGGCTAGTAGTTAGGGCATCTGACATTTTACTAAAAGGTTCAAGGCTAAATCACAGAGCTAGCAAATGTTGTTCCTGAGCGCGGGACTTCACGATAATTGATTCAGTCTCTGAGCAAAGTACATGTTGTTCTCTGTCATACTCACCTGGATAAAAGGCTAACAAAGAAGTATATAAAAGAATACAGTCCAGAAGCTTGTTGTGATTGTACCTTTCCCTAAGTGGTCTTTTATTGATCACACGGTCCAAATGCCACAAAAGAAAAAACACTCCAGGTTCCTCTTAGTCTTTGATTTACCTTATTGTCAGCACAAACGTTCGA
This sequence comes from Umbra pygmaea, assembly GCA_016801145.1. Classification (NCBI taxonomy): domain Eukaryota; kingdom Metazoa; phylum Chordata; class Actinopteri; order Esociformes; family Umbridae; genus Umbra; species Umbra pygmaea. The sequence goes on along the minus strand of JACXGM010001909.1, from coordinate 5,476 downwards.
TTTTGACACTGCTTTGAAAAAGCATCTGATTTCTACAAACTTGTAGATTATGTGAAATATATACAGCACAAAAACTGATCAGCCATAACATTATGATCACTTGCCTAATATTGTTTAGATCCTCCTTTTGCTGCCAAAACAGCAGCCCCATACGCCACAAACTGTGAGGCATTGTGTGTTCTGACACCTTTCTATCAGAACCAGCATGTACTTTTTCAGCAATTTGAGCTACAGTAGCTCGCCTGTTGGATCGGACCACACGGGCCAGCCTTCGCTCCCCAGTAGAGCACTACACCAAATTGGCACACAACTTCATATTGATTATGTTGAAGAACCCTGTCTGCTGGATGAGCTGAATAGAAGGCACAGGGGACATTATCATGCATTATGCAGCCTCACAACCAGGTAGATGCCCTGTTCATCAGGTCCCATCTGTTTTATTTCCAGATGTGACGTGGTGACCGTGATGTCAGTTATTTATAGTCTAATATCATTGACTGACTGTGTACTGCAACTGCAACTCAACGTGCCAACATATGTATCTCCGGTTGTAATACCATGCACCTACAAGTTTTACTATTATAATGATCCTTAACCTTTTGCTATTATGTTAGTCTTCAACATAATTTGGTCTGTTACGTTGCAGCTTTCAACAACCAGGGTGCATTCCATACATTCCATGGCGATTATTATGTTATAGCTGCATGTGATCAGCCTGCGTTCCATACATTTCAAAGTGATTTTTACGTTGCACCTTCACATAGCAAATTCAGCATGACAATTAAATCTCTCTCGTTAGGTTCACAGTTGAGGGTTGAGGGTTAATGATAGGCATCACATTATTGATTTTAAGGTTAGAGGTAAGGTTAGGGTTAACATTACAAAATGACATTCATAAATCCCCTATCTAGAGAAAAACATCTTGCTTTGCACTTGATTTAAAATATGATCACCGGGGAGAGAGTGCAGGATCACCGTCACTGACCACAAGTTCACCACAACACCCTGCCAAGCAACCACATCTCACTTCACGCTGGATTTGAACTCTCGACCATCGGTGTGAGAGTCAACTACGCTACTACCTGTCTGCCATCCCTAACCACTACACCATACCGAACATTGCCAGTGACACCCATTGTCGCTATGTATATATGTTGCATAAGCACATTTTACAACATTTCTCCCCGAAATTGTAATTCCTGAGATTTTGGGTTGCAGTGCACAATGTGGAAGATCCTTACAATACATTTAGCTTATGCTTTCAAATGTGGTTAGAAATTCTGCTCTGCTATTACACATTTTCCATCGCTAGGGACGTACGCTTTATAGACCGTGAAAACAAATCACTAAGACCTTGTTGACCCAAATGAGGCTGGCCGACACCCCCAGGGCTCATGGACTTAAAAAGTGGTTGAAATGTTTGCTTCAGTACAGCTTATATTTCTAAAGTACTAAAGTCGGTGTCATGCATAGGACCCTGGATTTATTCTGGCACTGCCTCACAGTGGTCTAGGCTGTAAAGAAAGACGTTAAAAGAGAAAAATGTCTTCTGACAATAGGTCTAGTTGCTTTGGGTGATTTGTCTGCAGTATTTTGAAAACTGTTGCTGTGTTTATGTGATTAGTTCCATCAATCATGTGTTGTCGAACACAAGTGGGATTTCACCCTCCTGCCAGCCATTCGTTGCTTGGCAGAGAACTCAGAAAAGTGAATTATGTTTGCCAAATGTAGGATGTTTGCTGTGACAGAACATTTATTTATTTTCGTACACCAAAAACCTAACAATGTGTTAATATCAAAGAGCTAATAAAAAGTAAGGACCCTTTTGCCCACAGTTCTAATCCATCTTGAAATGCTTACCTTTTCAACTTTACTTGCTGAAGGTTAATATACTGTAGAATTGTGAAGGAGTATACTGACTATACCCCAGAGGAAGTAACGAGGCACCAAGTCTTCAGCCAGAGTGTTCTCATAGACCAGATGTATCATAATATACTGTATATGCAGTTTATTTGCTATATTCCACAAAGATGTAGTAATGCAGAGAGTGCGTAGGTTTGTATAACACATTGCACACTGATTAGCTGTAGCTCACTCTACGTGAAAAGTGCACACTGGCAGATTTCTCCACTACATTATAGAGATTTAGGCACATAGACACATTTCTGAACTGTGCTGTAGTTCCCCCTGTAAGTGTGCCTTATGGATCATAGCATACAGTACATGCTTTCGTTTGGTTTGCAATCAGCACCAATTTAAGATTCAACAGTCTGTAGTCCTTGGAAATCAGACAGTAAGTGAAAGAATGCTAGTTAACAGAAGTTGCAGCGCAGGTAAACGGTTTATCATCAGCAGAAAATATACATTTCACAGAGTTTCCAAATAATTTGTTTGCAATGTGAAATAGTAGTCACAGATCACTGTAAAAATCAATAACCTATCTGAAATCTCTTAGTCGAAAACCAATAGCTGGCATCACCTCTAAAGTGGACAAAAGGTAAGGATCAGCTCTGCCAAATTTCTTTGATAGGTTTATAAAATGTACTGTAGAACAACACAATTTAGCTATCCAAGAATTTGCCAGTATATTTTACAACCAGTAAAGTTGGATCCTGGAATGACGACACGACAATAAAATGCAATCCCTGTCAAGTGTAAAGAAATGCTAAATCATAATTTTGGTGCTTTGACCCTGGATGAAATTAAACTGTATTTAAGGCAGTACTCTACTATCAGTTTCCACTTTACCAGAGGGCATAGGTATTTCATTATTCTGACTGCACTCTACTTTCATGAAAAAACATGTATTATTAATTTGCTATGATTCTATCCATTTGAGGCGTTTGTGAAAAACGTAAAACCTGTTTTACCTATTTCGCTGTGGGGTGGTATTTTTAGGCAGGAGTATAGTTTGGAGATTTGTTAGAGGTTATGTTCAATGGATAAAGCCTTTATTAGGGCTCAGAGACACTTGAGAAAATCTATTCACCCCCAGAGTGGAGGTCGTAGGTCAGCTGTGGAAACCACTAGTGATTTGGTACTACAAGATGTTCCCCACAAATGTTATGGTGCAGATGTTCTCACGGGTGAGAGGGACAGGTCAGTGACTGGAGAACTGGGGGACTTTTTACCCACTGACATGGCAGGTAGGGCAGTCCATGACCAGGGTGTGAATATTCCTGTTCATGCCTAGCAGGTCCCCATGCAAGTCATGGTACTGTTTCTTGTACATGTCCAAGTTGTCGTTTCAAACACATGCACAAAGAGCAACATGTAGGCAACCATTCAGAGCATTGGGAGACAGTTGTTGATCCAGCAAGATGGATCTTTTGGGAGCCTGAAGTGACGCAACAGCTTGTTTAGTGTTTTGTCGGGCCTGTCTGATGAAGGTCACCAGTTTGGAGTGAGTAGGGTCTTCTGCTGATGTGTGCTGGAAATACAGCCGTGACACTGTAGGATGTAGAAAGGAGTGCAGGAGATGGACAAGATGGCGTTTAATCTGTTGATGTCCACGACCTGAGTCTTTGCTTTGAGTGGAAATGTAGCAGGAAAAGAGGTAATCCACAACGTTGTCCCTCTCTAGTGTCAACTGACGGCAGAAGGCATACTTCATTTGTGGCCTGTACTTGACATGGCCAGCTTGGTAGTTAATGCCAGGTGGTCTGTTTAAACCTGCAAATGCACTTGCAAACAGATGTTTTCATGCCCAGACACAAGCTAGAGCCTCCCACCCACCCAGACAATATCAGTGCTCTGGGAGGGTGGGCTGTCCCTTTTTTCCATTTTACTGCTGAGACAGCACATCTACCACGGCAGCAGCTGTGCTCAATTAGTTGGTAGTGTATCATTTTGTCCTGTAGTTCCCTAGAATTTACTAGCCAAGTCCCGTAGATTCGCCACATATTGGTATGCCGATATACCAAGCAGTTGGTGGCGCAGTCGGAAAACAGAGAAACGAAAGAAGATGGCCACATGAGGTTTAGAGAAATGTGTGTCCATGATATCAGCATCTGAGCAGTTTTCTGTAGTTGAGTGTGTCAAACATGCACTGTCCCTCAGTGCCTTATAGCAGCAGTGCTTTTAGCGTAGCATCACTCACATAATCTCATTTTCAGCATACATGGAGACAAGGGATCAGCAAGCAAGGCAAGGTATGGTTGTAGTAGGGATATTTTAGCCATCCAAATGGTAAAACTTAAGTAAGTGATGTATGGGCACAAAGACCTCTAAGCGAACTGAACTCATTTAAAAAAAGTGGATGAAAAAAGCACTTTGTGCAACTGCTGGCAGTACACTACCTAACATAGTTTATTATGGTACAATGGTTATTTTGGTATTATAAGAGCATGATTTTTTGTAGAGCAGCCATTTGTCAATTATCATGACACCAGAAATAGGACAAAATGGATTATAGAGGAGTATCAAGATTATTCTGATACATTTTCACTGTGTGAACTTCATCATAACCTAGTGAATGTCATCATAACCTAGTGAACGTCATCATAACCTAGTGAATGTCATCATAACCTAGTGAATGTCATCATAACCTAGTGAACGTCATCATAACCTAGTGAACGTCATCATAACCTACTACTTTGCAAACTAAAGGTGTGCGTTCCCACACTCTCAAAAAAAATCTAAAATGCAAATGGAAGAGGGTTCTACCAAGAACAGTTTATCTGAAGAAAAACTTCTGGAAGACAAGGGTTCTTTGCTAGGCAAAGTGTTCCATTTATAACCTTCGGCATTCGAAGAACAAACAAAGGGTTCTAAATAATTGTTTGGAGGTCGAGATGTTTTTATAGAATAACATCCTCTTTCTAAATAGAACCCTTTAAATCCGATTAGGTTCTCAGAGTCCTACATACAGTACTGTATGTTGATGGAGTTAACAGTTCTATTGTTTTAGTAATGTTATTCATACAGTAGGTGCAAATATTGGCTTTGACATGATGAATCTATTATATAAGGTTTGTGAGAAAAGTATTCAAATGTATTTTCACATAATAACTTTTAATTGTTGAAGCACATCTTTAAACATTGTTTAAGAAAATCAGATTGACCTAATAGATATTTAACTCTAGAAGCCTAAAATTACACTTTAGAAAAAGTAACAACAAATACAAAATAATATAGTTAACCTTGTCTCCTTATGACATGTTTGAGCTAATATTTACGTTCAGAAGGAGTATTCTCTTGTTACCAAGGGGGGTGTTGTAGTGGAAGTTTAAAGTGTTTACAGTACAGATATGCAGATATTAAGGGCTTTCACCTGGGTGGCTACCCCACACCTATTCCTTCCCGGAGTTGCTTCTTTAGAGACGCAAATACAGAGGATGCAGGGAGGTGTGAAGCATCACCCCTCTTCCTTGAAGACACAGCCTGAATGTAAAGACCAACGGAACACCTAATGTAAAACACCAGCCAATGGACCAAATAGTATGATATTTGATGTTTTCCTGACTGTCCCATAAAG
>JACXGM010001908.1:0-50562 GCA_016801145.1 Umbra pygmaea | reverse complement strand
CCTGTGTGTTTAGTTGTGGTTCCCCCTAGTGTCCCTGTAGTGATATGTCAGTTAGGTCCTTTCTGTATTGTGTACTGTTGTTGTCATGGTTCCTCTAATTACGTCCCAGGTGTCCGTCATCAGCCCTCATTTGTTTGTGTATTTAGCCCTTGTGTTTCCACCTTGTCCTTGTCAGTCAATGTTATTGTTACGTGTTCCGAGTAGTAGGTATTTCCCGTGGTTTCATGTTTTCGCCCCTTGTGGCAGTATTTTGTTTACGAAGTTGATGGAATAAACATTCTTTGGATTATTGCAACCTTCGCGTCTGTCTCTCGCTACATATACATAGGATACGTGACAGGTAGAGGACGCATATATGCATTTTGCCCCCCAGGATAGGGAGGAACATGGTGAGAGAAGCAACAAAATCCCCCAAAATCCCTATGAAAGAATTGCAGGCCTTGGTGGCGTCTTGGGGTCACCAGGTTTCAAAAAGCACCATAAGACCGCCACCTCCACAACCGTGGGCCTCTTTGGAAGGGTTTGCCAGAAGAAAGCCCTTTCTGAACCCAAGACAAAGACCCAAGCACTTAGAGTTTGACAAACATAATTAAAATTATGACTGGAGGAAGGTGCTCTGGTCAGATGAAACCAAATTAGAACGTTTTAGTCAGATACGTCATCAGCATGTTTGACGTTGAAAGACAGATGCACACAAGGCGAGCCACCTCATACCCACAGTGAAATATGTCGGTGAAATATGTGGTGAAATATGTTTTGGGGCTGTTTAAATCCAGGAGATCCAGGGGCACTGGTCAAGATTGATGGCATAATAAATTCCACCAGGTATTAGGCAATTTTGTCTGACAATCTAGTTGCCTCTGCCAGAACACTGGGACTTGGCAGTAGATGGACTTTCCAACCTGACAGTTACTAAAAACATACCTTAAGATCAACACAGAATTGGTTCTGTGACAACAAAATCAATGTTCTGCCATGGCAATCACAGTTGCCGGACCTCAATCTAATTGAAAACCTATGGACTGAGTTGAAGAGGCCAATTAATAAGCCCAAACCCAATGTATGTGGGCGGTGTTCCACATGTCCTCAGCGCGCCGGAACCACTTGTCCACCATGGGTGCCTCGGGCTGGGTCAGATGCCGGTGGGTCAGGGCCGGCTGAAACCCCAACACATTGGAAAGGTTTGAGGTCAGTGGAGGAGTAGCGAATGGAGTTTGTTACTTTAATGTCTCATGCCAAAGCTAACTATCTTATCAGACAATTTATTTAGGGAAATTGTTAATGATAGGACATTAGGCTATATAACAGTATATGGTATACACCGCATTCCAAATAATTATGCAAATTGTAATTAAGTGTTATAAACATTACATATTTAGTTTTTCAATCAAACTAATGGATGGTATCATGTCTCCGGGCTCTGTGGATCAGTGAAATCAATCTCAGACACCTGTGATATTTAGTTTGCCAGGCGAGCCCAATTAAAGGAAATCTATTTAAAGGTACAATATGTAGTTTTCCAAAACTAAAACAAAAGACGTACTTTGCATTAAAAAAGCAAACATCACTATACCTATTTTATATATATATATATTTGTTAGTTGTGTACTTACATTATCCCAAATGTTTCCACCAACTTTCAAACCGAGAGAAATTTGGTTTGAATTTAATTCAAAGACACAGGACATTTGATTTTGTTGCCCGTCAATGGCATCATATAACCTTTGACTCTTTAGTTGCTCTAAGTTCCAGGGAACCACCAAACATAGCGGAAATAAAGATATAATATATTTAACAATACATTACTTTGTCAGTGAACATTTTTTTCTCCCGGAGCCGCTAGATTGGCAGGTTGTCATTGACGACGACAACAAAACCCATGATCCCACGCTTCTTCCTGACGTCATCCAAGTACATGTTTTGCTATTGTTTTGAATGAGAGACCCCTTGCGGCCAAAAATGACATATTGTACGTTTAAGAATGATGTTCCACATTATTAAGCAGGCCACAGGTTTCAAGCAATATGGGCTGATTCAGAGCACAGACGGGTTTGTGCAGATAAAGGCATAATGAGGAAGGTTACTGCCAGACAAATTCATTGGATTAAGAGAGCAGCTGCTAAAATGCTATTACAAAGCAGCAAACAGGTATTTGAAGCTGCTGGTGCCTCTGTAGTCCTGCGAACGTCAAGGTGTAGGATCCTCCAGAGGCTTGCAATTATGCATAAACCTACCATTGAACACCCCTAACCAACTCACAAGCAGAAACGGTTGCAGTGTGCCCAGACATACATGAAGACTAATTTTCAAGCAGTCTTGTTTACTGATGAGTGCCGTGCAACCCTGGATGGTCTAGATGAATGGAGTAGTGGATGGTTGGTGGATGGCCTCCATTTTCCAATAAGGCAATCAGCAAGGAGGTGGTGGAGTCATGTTTTGGACCAGAATCATATGGAGAGAGCTGGTAGGCCTCTTTAGGGTCCCGGAAGGTGTGAAAATGACCTCTGCAAAGTATATAGAGATTCTGACTGACCACATTTTCCATGGTACAAAAAGGATAACCATGCCTTCCGTAGCAAAATCCTCTTCATGCATGACAATGCATCGTCTCATGCTGCAAAGAATACCTCTCTGTCATTGGCTGCTATGGGCACAAAAGGAGAGAAACTCATGGTGTGGCCCTCATCGTCCCCTGACCTCAACCCTATTGAGAACCTTTGGAGCATCCTCAAGCAAAAGATCTATGAGGGTGGGAGGCAGTTTGCATCAAAACAGCAGCTCTGGGAGGCTATTCTGACATCCTGGAAAGAAATTCAATTGTAAAGGTGATCAAAGAAGGGGTCCTATGTTAACATGTAACTTGCCCTTTTAAGATGTGTTTGATTGAAATAGCTTTTGATCAGTAAATATATATATATATATATATATATATATATATATATATATATATATATTTATGGTTTTGTAATTTCTGTTTTGTTATGGTTTCAATGCATTGCATGATGGTTAGGTTTCTCTTTTGAAATGTATGTATGTTATTTTAAGACTTGTGACAGCTCCTCCAGGCAAGCAGTTCCTAGTTAGAGTTTTAGGTTAGGTTGAGCCGGTGTATTATAGATCTGTTTAATTGATGATTACATTCAGCTGTGTTTCTATTAGGTGTTTGTGCCATAGTATAAAGAGGACTGCTTGACTGGAGAGAACTGTCGGTCATTGATGATGTCTCTTTAGTTTGATGATGTTATGGATGGATTATATGTGAATGCAGGAGCTGTAAAGAGAAAAGGGTATGTTGTGAAAAGAGTGTGGACAGTTGAAGTTTATATGCGTACGCTCTGTATTGTTAAATTATACTTAGTGTCTGTGCCGCTGATTGAAAGCACGTAAGCTAAACAATATTATCGTTGTGCACTTGCTGTTTGGTTCACCTGCAACTACACTGTACCCAAAAGTTTCCTGGATTTCAAGAGATAATAAATAAAACCACCATCTACCTTCCTTGCCTGAGTCTCCCTCCTCATTTCACCTACACCACCGTATGACTGTCATCAGCAGTGTAGCACAAGATCCTGGGCCCTATGCATTGGCAGTCTTGATTGGCCCCTATGTTCCTCAACCACATATATTCCAGACTTTTCAAGGGCCCTCTCTCCCCTTGGGCCCTGGTAATCAGTATTGGTTTTACCCCCAGTCCGACGCTCCTGACTGTCATTTGCATCGACTATTTAGGAAATTCAATGTAAAATATAATTTGCATAATAATTTGGAACACAGTGTAGTAATTGAATTTATCACAATATTTTATTAATTTGCTCATAGCTGGCTTATTTTTTGAATAGTGTAGAACATTGAGTGAGAAATCTTCAACTGACCATCAGAATCCTTGGTCCTCCACTGGATCAAAGCATCAACCAAGTACAATACATTCTATGGAGTGGAGTTACTGTGGGTTGCATAATAGCAATAGTTGGCTTCAGTTCTGGAATTGTGTTGGGGATAATAATAATAGCATTTAAATTCAGGTTCAAAATAGTATTGCATTTGAAAAAACTGCTTTGACTGTGCGTGCTGCTGCCATAATCAGCACACTTGGAGCATTTAAGGTTAACTGCCAAGTCCAGGACATAATAATGTTATTTACCTTGTCTGGTCAGGGATTAGTTTTATAAAGGGCACCTTCACTTTGTTCCTGGGGTGGGAGGCATGAGAGCATACCACTTCAACACTGGGCAAAAGATCTTGTTCCGAGTCACGTGACTCAACAGAAATGAGGGTGTCCGGGATCCGGTTTGAGCATGTGAGCAGAGTGTTCACAGATGGATGGGGCTCCTGCATTTTAGCTAACTTTTCTACATTTTTACATTGCATTCTAATTTCTACCACTACACATTTTATTTGTTTGGAACTTAACTTTTCTTCCAAATGCCACACGATTCAAAGGGAAAAACAAACAGTTGTAGCAGTCTCTTCTGATACGATTAACCAGGAATTTCATGCCGCAGATTTTGGCCTGGCATCTGCAATCACTGAGCCTCTCCCAGTTATGTTGGTGGAGCTGGAGTCTCATCTCCAATCCCATCTGAAGGCCTTCCGAGCTGATTTAATCATGGATATTACGGCTGCTCATATGGTCCAGATAAAAACAGCTGTTGACACTGCTCTAGCCTCAATTTTTGCAGCCTTTGATGGGGTATGGACAGCTGCTGACGAACATGCTCGCCATTTTAAAGGATTCGAGAATAACCTATTAGCCTATAGCGACCGCATTGTAGCCCTGGAGCAAACAGTCACCCGTTTGGAAAAAGAAAATTGTCAGCTAGCCGAGAAGACTAATGACCTTGAGTGCCGTTTAAGAAGCTGCAATCTCTGGGTGGTCGGATTGCCAGAGGGTGTTGAGGGGAGTGACCCGGTTGGGTTTCTGGCTGGGTTCTTTGCAGAGATCCTCTCTTCTATTTTCCAATAGCCTCCAAAATTGGCCAGGACCTATTGCATCGGCAGACTTCCGGCTGGCGGGGCGATGTCTCTAAACCACTTGTTTTCATTACCTAGTTCCACTTCTTCCATGACAAGGAAGCTGTGTTGCTCCAAAAGGGGAGAAATAATCTTGTTTACTGTGGCAGGAAAGTGATTTGTATTCCTGGACTTTAGCTCAGGTATTGCATTGAAAAGAGCTAAATGCCTCCCATTGAAATTATAAAGGGGTTAAGTTTTCCCTGTGTTTCCCCATTCATCTTTACATTGAACATTCCAGGCAGAAGACACATTTTGACTCCCATTAGAGACGCCCATCGATGGTATGATTGGTACTTTGGTAACTTTTTACGTGCATTGCGGCAGACTGTTTTCTGTTATGCTGACAGCGAGATGGATGACACAGCATGATAGCTTAATTGTCCATGCATTGCAAACTGTATTAGTCCCTGTGAGGTCAGTAGAATGTAACCTTGGTCAGGTTTTCATTTAGTTAGTTGACTGTAACCAAGAGCATGTTTGCATTTTTAACAAATTGACAGTTTTATTTGATTAACTCCATAGAAATGTCAATTGGTTGGCTTTGGGTATTTTTTACAGGGATTGTTGTGGTGCACCTAGTGGGCACTTTTATTTTGCAGGTATTTTCTTTCTGCCGACATGCAGTTGTGCTCAAAATTTTGAATACCCTTGGAGAATTGGTAATAGATGTACCATTTTTAAAGAAAAAGGCTAAACTCTTTTTTTTCTCATGAGATACACATTCAACTGTAGGTCATAACAAAATTATAAAACAAAACATGGCAACAAATAACCTCAGATCTCAATGTTGTATTTCCCTCTTTAGCATCAATGACAGTGTGCTGTTGTTTGTGATAGTTGTATTGTCCGAATTCTCGCAGGTGGTATGGTGGTTATGCAAAGTCTGTGGTCGTCTTGCATAAACTGCACATTTGAGATCTCCCCAGAGTCGCTATATATAAAGGTCAGGAGACTGTGATGGTGCCACTCCAGAACCTTCACCTTTTTCTGCTGTAACCAGTGGAGGGTCAACTTGACCTTTTGCTTAGGGTCATTGTCATGCTGGTTCCCTGTACCTTTAGAGTGCACAACCACCCAAAACATCAGTGAGCCACCAACATTGCTTCACAGTGGGGATGGTATTGTTTTAACTATACATGTAGGTCTTGTTGAGCCCTCTCCAAACATAACGCTCTTGGCTGTGACCACAAAGCTTTATTTTGGTCTTTCCACTCCAAATGACTGTATGCCAGAAGCTGTAAGGCTTGTCAATGTGTTGTCAGGAATATTGTAACCAGGCTTTTGGTGGCACTGACATAGTAAAGGCTTCTTTCTGGCAACTCGACCATGCAGCTCATTTTTGTTCATGTAGTCTACCTGAACTTACCTTGGTTTCAAGAGATCCCAGAATCTTCCACTTAATAAGTGATTGAACAGTACTGACTGGCATTCGTTGCCATTTTATCTTGTGTGTGTCACCTTGTGTGTCTGTAACAAGGGCAAAAATTCAAGGTTATGTAAACTTTTGATCAGGGCCATTTGGGTGATCAGTATGCTTTTCAAAGGTGCCAAACAACCATGTATAATGGCTTCATATGGCTTCATGAACAGTCATATTATCAAAATCAATGCCAGAATTTCACAATTTCTGCCAGTGTATGCAAACTTATGAGCACAACTGTATATGCATGGCACAGCATCTGGTTTGAAACATTTGGATGAGGTATATCATGCAGTGCTGCATTTCATTACTGGAGCAAGCTATTGCACGCATCATTGGCTGTAATACACTTCATTTGACTAGGCCTCCTTGAATTTTAAAAGGGACATACTTTGGCTAATGTTTGTTTATAAGGCTGTATTACAGAAACTGCATAGCTCTTTAAATGAAAAAAATCAGTGGTCAGATATTATACATCAGACTCAGGCTCAGGACTTTATTACTTGAGTCACCACGGGTTCACTCTGAGTTAACTTAAGCTAGAGGTTTTAGTTCCTGTAAGCAATTTTAAATGTCTGTTAATTACCTTTTTATTGTTAACTGTGAATGATTCTTTTTAAGTCTGTTTTATTGTGTTTTAAAATTTCAATTCTATTGATTTTATACTTTTACTCTGTTTTAGTTAATTTACTGTTGTTTTATACTATTTTATATCATTGTATCACAGGGCACAACTGTAAGAGACTTCACTCTCAGTTTGTCTTTCCCTGTATAAATAAATAAATACATATACACTTTGACTAATTGTACACCAGGAGGGCACACCCACTTGCACAAATCCACTGCGGCAGGTGGAATAGTTTATTACATTATTAGGCAATAATTATTTCATATGATCTCCATAGTAGAATATGTGCGGAGAAAAACATCAGCAACATTTACACAGCACTCCATGATTTGACAACATATCTTTACTCTACACACGCTGCTTAGACTAGTTTTTGAGTTATTAGGCAATGAATGTTGCATATAAAGGGATTTATATAGGGCAAAAAAAATCAACTACACTTGTACAGAAAGTTGTTTTTCACTAATCATGAATTAAGATTGTTTATGACCCGTTTCTACCAATAATACATCGTGGACTTTTATTTAGAAATGTTGTGACCCGGAAGAGCTTTAATGTTGCTCACAACCCATAGTTAACGGCTGTAGAAATAATGAGTGTTTGACGCTATCTTAATGTCGAGGTTGCAAGCGTGAAGGAACGATACGCACCTATTCAGAATACATGTATAATGTACACATTTTTTGGGATCGTTTAAATGTCGTTTGCCGAGGCGACATATAATTATATATATATTATTTTTTTTATCACAGAATGTCAACATTGCTTCTTCAATCTCATGTCTGCTTTGGCTTCGTAAAAGGAATTTAAAGAAAAGGAACGTTCGATCATTTTCACAAGCAACACTTTTTTTTTACAAGCAGAATGGTCTTATACATTTTCATATTCACTTTAGTTATTACTGTGGCATGGGAAGTTCTATGTGAACCACAAACTCTACCTTCACCGACAACGAATTTAAATTCAACATACATTAATGGAGGGGATTTGCGAAATAATGGAACATATGCACAGAACGAATCAAGATTTTCTTCAATACTACAATATCTTCCTACTCTTAAAAATATTGTAATTTGTATCTGCGTGCTAACAGCTGTTCTCATCACGTGTTTGGTCATAAAATTGATCAGGTAGGCTGCTTTTTTACCAATACCCAATAACTTTATTAAGACATATGTAGGCGTATATCCTATTTATATACACCCACTGCAAACTATTATTTAATGATATATATTTTAATCATTTTATATCGTACTTTGATATAGTATGTGCGTCATATTTAATTGTCAGGCAGCATGTACAGACTGTCACTGGTACAGACCGGTGAAATTAAAGGAAAAACCTGAATAAAGTGGAGGAACATAACAAATGCAGATGTTGTGGTGGAATTTTCTCGCAGGGTTTGTGTCCACTTGTCCCCATAGAGGGAGGGGTTACTGCAAATATTTACAGAGTTGTTCTGAGTGATCACCATTATCCCAATGTTAAACATTTCTGTCCTCATGGGAGTGGTTCTTCCAGGATTACATTCCCCCCCTGCACAGGGCAAGAGGGATCACAAAATGGTTTGTGTATGAAAATTATGTGAATCATATGTTATGGCCTTAACAGTCACCAGATCTCAACCCAATTGTACACCACCAGTTTGGGAGATTTTGGACCAACGTGTTAGACTGCACTCTCCACCACTATCAAAACAACAAAGTAGAGAATATCTTTAGGACAAATGTGGTGTTCTGTCCCCCAGTTGAGTTCCAGAGTCTCGTAGAGTCCATGCCAAAGCTCATTGAAGTGTGTTGATTTTATATGTTGGTTTTTCCTTTAATTCTTACCAGTCTGTAGCTACAGTTATAGTTTTTAAACTGGGAATGTCTCAAGTTCTCTTGCTTTAGCAACTATCATTGCAGCACAAATTTCTTAAACCAGAAATTCTATTGAAATATATAAAAATATGTTAGACACATTACATTAGGCTACATTAGCAATGCTAAAATCATTTTCCAGACCAGGTGGGCAATAGGATTTATCCACAATATAGGTATTCTCAATAACGGTTTCAATGATGTAGTCATCATCTCATTGACACAACCCCCTTTTCTGTTTTGTTATAGATCTGGAAGGAAATTCAGGAAAACACGAAAGTATGACATAATCACTACACCAGCAGAGCGAGTAGAAATGGCTCCTTTAAATGAAGAGAATGATAATGAGGATGAGGACTCCACCCTTTTTGATGTCAAGTACAGGTAGTTTTACTCATCAGGTTCAGTTGGGCCAACCTTGAGTTGAGGGATACCCAAAAGTGTTCAATAAACCTAGTAGGGACACATCTCTTTTGTATTGTTAGAATTAGGTTTATAAGGGATGCTTTCTATTTGTCTATATCCACCTCGTGCATCATTAGATCTAATGCAAAATCAACAATGTTTACAAGGTGATAAGGACCTTTTCCACAATTTTCTTTGTGTGTAGAATACCCACATGCATTGCCGTTAGGTTCAGGGTTAGCAATCAAAGTTCACAGTGTTGCTGAAGAAGACCAATACATTTTTCACCTTGCTGGCTTGGGGGATATGATCTAGCTTATCGGTAAGCTGATATAGTAGCAACTCCATTAACGAAATGACAAATTTGCTTCCAGGTATAGTCGCCTACAGTACCAGTATTACATTCTTTATAGTACTAGAACTTGTCCATTCTTTCTAAAATGGAAGGGGAAATGTTATGGTTGTATTAAGAGCTACTGGTTTCAGTAGCTCTGAAACACAGCCTTCCATCAAATAGGCTTTCATTTGTAGCAACATTTTAAGTGTTTACATTAGGTTTCTCCCTTCCTTTCATTCAATTGTTCTTATACACAGTCCCAACTTCCTTCAAGGAATGTACAGCCTCCTGTTTACCTTGCATTCTGTGTCAAATGGAGCTCAGCAGGGCTATTTCCTCCCACACCCAGTGGACAGAAGACTTATCAAAGCAAATAGCTAAACAGCAATTAATAAGTGGGATTTGAAAACATTGTACATTTATAACATATTTCTTTTTTTAACTAGTAACTTTTGTTGGTTGAACAGGAAGCTGTTTGTTTTCTGAAGTATTTAAATTTTGGAACCACAATTTCATTCTAAAGTGCTCTCTACAATAGTTGGAGAAGTGAAAAATCGTAAATATTTTTGGTTCTATGCTCCAAAAAGTTCAAATTAACAATTACTTTGCGGTTAACATATGGATTTGCAGCTTTTATTCGAGGGTATTTATGGACATAAACTGCTCAAGAAAAGTAAGGGAACACGCAGTCATCACAGTATAACACCAAGTCAATTTAAATGTCAGGGATATCAGTCTGTCCAGTTAGGAGGCATAAGCAATTTTGAATCAGTGCAAATGAAAGTGACAGGTGCACTGGAGAGGCAACAGCAAAACAACCCCCAAAAAAGAAATAGTATTGCTGGTGGTGGCCGCAGACAATTGCTCTCCTTTTCCTTCCTGACGGATTTCTCTTCAGGTTTGTGTTTTGCTAGTGTCCTTGTCAGTACTGGTAGCATGAGGCGGTATCTGCAGCCCATTTAGGTTGCATAGGTAGTCCAGCTCCTCCAGGATGGCTCGGCTGTATGTGCCATCGCAAGAAGGTTTGCTGTGTCCTATTACAGTCTCAAGAGCACAGAGGAGATACCAGGAGACAGGCGGTTACACGAGGAGACCTGGACTGGACTATAGAAGGGCATCAACCCAGCAGCAGGACCGGTATCTGCTTCTTTGGGCGAGTAGGAACCGGAGGAGCACTGCCAGATCCCTATAAAATGACCTCCAGCGGGTTACTGCTGTGTATGTTTCTGACCAAGCTGTCAGAAACTGACTGCATGAGGGTGGCATGAGGGCCGGACGTCCTTTAGTGGTAGCTTTGCTCACAGCCCAGCACTGTGCAGCTCTATTGGCATTCGCCAGAGAACAAAATAATTGGTAGGTCTGCTATTGGCTCCACATTCTCTTCACAGATGAGAGTAGGTTTACACTGAGCACATGTACAGTGCCTTGCGAAAGTATTCGGCCCCCTTGAACATTTTGAACCTTTGCCACATTTCAGGCTTCAAACATAAAGATATAAAACTGTATTTTTTTGTGAAGAAGCAACAACAAGTGGGACACAATCATGAAGTGGAATGAAATTTATTGGATATTTCAAACCTTAATAAAAAAACTGACAAATTGGGTGAGCAAAATTATTCAACCCCTTTACTTTAAGTGCAGCAAACTCTCTCCAGAAGTTCAGTGAGGATCTCTGAATGATCCAATGTTGACCTAAATGACTAATGATGATAAATAGAACCCACCTGTGTGTAATCAAGTCTCCGTATAAATGCACCTGCTCTGTGATAGACTCAGATGTCCGTTAAAAGCACAGAGAGCATCATGAAAAACAAGGAACACACCAGGCAGGTCCGAGATACTGTTGTGGAGAAGTTTAAAGCCGGATTTGGATACAGGAAGATTTCCCAAGCTTTAAACATCCCAAGGAGCACTGTGCAAGCGATAATATTGAAACGGAAGGAGTATCAGACCACTGCAAGTCTACCAAGACCCGGCCGTCCCTCTAAACATTCAGCTCATACAAGGAGAAGACTGATCAGCGATGCAGCCAAGAGGCCCATGATCACTCTGGATGAACTGCAGAGATCTACAGCTGAGGTGGGCGAGTCTGTCCATAGGACAAAAATCAGTCGTATACTGCACAAATCTGGCCTTTAAGGAAGAGTGGCAAGAAGAAAGCCATTTCTGAAATATCCATAAAAGGGGTTGTTTAAAGTTTGCCACAAGCCACCTGGGATACACACCAAACATGTGGAAGAAGGTGCTCTGGTCAGATGAAACCATAATCAAACTTTTTGGCAACAATGTAAAACGTTATGTTTGGTGTAAAAGCAACACAGCTCATCACCCTGAACACACCATCCCCAATGTCAAACATGGGGGTGGCAGCATCATGGTTTGGGCCTGCTTCTCTTCAGCAGGGACAGGGAAGATGGCTAAAATTGATGGGAAGATTGATGGAGCCAAATACAGGACCATTCTGGAAGAAAACCTGATGGAGTCTGCAAAAGACCTGAGACTGGGACGGAGATTTGTCTTCCGACAAGACAATGATCCAAAACATAAAGCAAAATCTATATTGGAATGGTTCACAAATTAACATATCCTGGTGTTAGAATGGCCAAGTCAAAGTCCAGATTTGAATCCAATCGCGAATCTGTGGAAAGAACTGAAAACTGCTGTTCACAAACGCTCTCCATCCAACCTCACTGAGCTCGAGCTGTTTTGCAAGGAGGAATGGGCAAAAATTTCAGTCTCTCGATGTGCAAAACTGATAGAGACGTACCCCAAGCGACTTACAGCTGTAATCGCAGCAAAAGGTGGCGCTACATAGTATTAACTTAATTTAATAAAATTAACTTAATTTTGCACGCCCAATTTTTCAGTTTTTTATTTGTTAAAAAGTTTGAAATATCCAATAAATTTTGTTCCACTTAATGATTGTGTCCCACTTGTTGTTGATTCTTCACAAAAAATTACAGTTTCATATCTTTATGTTTGAAGCCTGAAATGTGGCAAAAGGTTGAAAAGTTCAAGGGGGCCGAATACTTTCGCAAGGCACTGTAACAGACGTGAAAGAATCTGGAGATGCTGCGGTGAATGCTATGTTGCCTTCAACACCATCCAGCATGACTGATTTTGCGGTGGGTCAGTGATGGGCTGGGATGCATATCCTTAGAGGGTTGCACAGACCTCCATATGCTAGCCAATTGTAATTTGACTGCTGTAAGATACCGGTATGAAATCCTCAGACCTTCCGCAGGTGCAGTGGGCCCTGGTTTCCTCCTGGTACATGACAATGGTCGGCCTCATGTGGCCAGAGTGTGTAGGCAGTTCCTGGATGAAGGCATAAATGCCATTGACTGGCCCTTACTTTCCTTAGACCTGAATCCAATTGAGAACCTCTGGGACATTTTGTATCGTGGCTTCCGATGCCACCAAGTAGTGCCAAAGACTGTCCAGGAACTCACGGATGCCCTGATCCAGGTCTGGGAGGAGATCCCCCAGGACACCATCCGCCTTCTCATCAAGAGCATACCCAGACGTTCTCAGGAGTGCATACAGGAACGTGGGGGCCAAACACACTATTGAGTCACATTATGATTTGCCGTGATGAAATTTGTGCGAGTTTGAACAACCTGTGATTTCAATTGTTTACTTAGACTTTTGGTGTGATTTTGAATCCAGTCTTCAATCGGCGATTATTGGTTTCCATTGACCGTAGTTACAGTCATATGCAAAAGTTCAGGCACCCCTGACAATTTCCATGACTTTAATTTATAAATAATTGTGTATTTGGAACAGCAAGTTAATTTTGATCTATCAAATAACTGAAAGGAATAGTAATATTTCAGTTTTGAAATTAGGTTAATTGGATGAACAGAAATTGTGCAATATGCATTAAAATGAAATTAGACAGGTGCCTAAATTTGGGCATTCCAACAGAAATTTCACATCAAAATTTAGTTGAGCCCGCTTTAGCAGAAATAACAGCCTCTAGATGCATCCTATAGCCTGTAACGAGTGTCTGTATTCTGGATGAAGGTATTTTGGGCCATTCTTCCTTGCAAAAAATCCTTAGTTCATTTAGGTTTGATGGTTGCCGAGCATGGACAGCCCGCTTCAAATCACCCCACAGATTTTCAATGATATTCAGGTCTGGGACTGGGATGGCCATTCCAGAACATTGTACTTGTTTCTCTGCATTAATGAAAAATGTTTTGGGTTGTTGTCTTGTTGAAATATCCAGCCCTGCCTTAACTTCAACATTGTGACTGATTCCTCTACATTATTCTCAAGTATCTGCTGATATTGAGTTGAATTCATGCAACCCTAAACTTTAACAAGATTCCCAGTACCAGCACTGGCCCCACAGCCCCACAGCATGATGTAACCTCCACCAAATTGTACTGTGGGTAGCAAGTGTTTGTTTTGGAACAATGTGTTCTTTTGTTGCCATGCATAACGCCCCTTGTTATGACCAAATAACTTTTTAACCTTTGTTTCATCAGTCCACCGCACCTTCCAAAAATAAAGCTGGCTTGTCCAAATGTGCGTTTGCATACCTCAAGTGACTCTTTATGTGGCGGGTGTGCAGAAAAGGCTTCTTATGCATCACTCTCCAGTACAGTTTCTTCTTGTGCAAAGTGCACTGAATTGATGAACAATGCACAGTGACACCATCTGACACAAGATGATGTTGTAGGTCTTTAGAGGTGGTCTGTGGGCTGTTTTGACCGTCCTAACCATCATTCACCATCAACTGTGCCTGTGGTCTTCCATTTCCTCACTATGTTCCTCACAGTGGACACTGACAGCTTAAATCTCTGTGATAGCTTTTTGTAGCTTTCCCCTAAACCATAATGTTGAACAATCTGTGTTTTCATGTCATTTGAGTCTTTTTAAGGCCCCCATGTTGCCACTCTTCAGAGGAGAGTCAAAGAGAACAACAACTTGCAATTGGCCACCTTAAATATATCTCATGATTGGATTCACCTGTCTATGAAGTTCAAGGCTTAATGAGCGCACCAAACCAATTGTGTTCCAATGAATCAGTGCTAGGTAGTTACAGGTATTGAAATCAACAAAATGACAAGGGTGCCCAAATTTATGCAACTGTATAATTTTGTTTTGATGCATATTGCCCATTTTCTATTAATCAATGAACCTCATTTCACAACCAAAATATTACTTTGTCCTTCAGTTATTTGATAGATCACAATTAACTTGATGATCAAAAACACCCAATTATTTATAAATAAAAATCATGGACATTGTCAGGGGTGCCTAAACTTTGCCTACAACTGTATAGTCAAAATTATGTGGGCTTCTGATCATCACACCCATATGAACTTTTGACATCCTATACCATTTGAAAACCATGGGCATTAATATGGAACTACAACAAGCCCTGGCTCATAATCAATGTTCCAATCCATCACAAAGGTGTTTAGTGGGGTTGAGGTCAGACCTCCGTGCAGGCCACTCAACTTTCTCCAGACCAAAAATATCAAACCATGTTTTTTGTACCCCATATATGCTCAGGGCCACATTTAGCCTGCTTCCAGTCCTTGAATTGCTAGCCATATCCACTTTTTACATTTTTGTAAAACTTCAGGGTTTGGCTTCATTTTCTTCAGTTGAACCTCACCTAACAAGCCAATCCATGTAATTTTTCTGAATGAGGGGGTTGGACAACGGTGTGGCGGAATGAAACTGAGCTTGAGAGACAGAGACGACTACAACAGCAGCAATGCTAGGAACCAGTAAACCAGAAACATCTGTGAAGACAATTATGCCAATACCTTTGGTGCCCTGAAAAACAAATGTATTAAAATAGATGTTATGTTTTAATGAGAGAAACCAATATTTACACTAATTTAAAAGTAGAAAATCTATACTTTAACCTTTTTTAATAATTGTTTAAATTTTAAACCCCAAATTAAGTTAGAGTATAGAGCAAAGGCACAAAACATGATTCAATGTACCGGTATGTAGGGTAATTATGTTCTTTGTCCTTATTTTCTCAGGTGAATGGCAGCAGTAAACAGGAAGCTGGATTTTGATCACATTTTCTCAAGCAGAAAACACTATGTGGTTTAATGTTGTATCAGCTCTTCAAGTGTTTGGCAACTTGCTTCAAGTTTTGTGAAGTTACAGATGTTTTCAAATATTTGCAAAATGGGTTACTGTGGTTTTCTAGAATGTATTCTGAACATACATTATTATGAACATGCTGTATTTACAAGGGTTGTATACTGTACATCAGTCACTTGATATTGCCTGTAGATTGTGTATTGGGACTACCATAGAGTAATTGCATACTTCTTTAAAGCTATGACTAAATACATAGAGAATGTAATGGCTGCTGATAGGGACTGGCAATACAAATACCATAACCTATATATTGAAATTGTCATTCTTATATGGATTGTGATCCAATACTGTAACTCGTTTTGCAATTTTATGTTCTAAACATATGATCAATGTACAGATAAATGAAAGTAGGCAAAATATCTTTTTGAGTTGTCATGGAAATAAAAGTTGTAAAAACACTACTACAAAAATTTGAAAACAAGCAATATTAAAGCTTACATTTTGCCAAAATTACAGCCGACTAGTGGCAGCTAATCCACAATAGCAAAACATTATATTAGTACTTGTAATCAAAGTAGCTACATAATATCATACTGTCTATCATACAAGATTACAGTACTGTATGTACAGTAACTGTATATTTCCCCCAACAATACTGCTGCTTATCCTCTTGCCTGTCTTCTTAATTCTTATGGTATATTATTACCGGTAATTGTAATGTGTGATACATTCCTCTATGAATTGTTTTATGTATGTACATTTGCACATTATGAAAAATACTTAACTATTTTTGCGCAAAGATTATATTAACTATAATTTATTTGGTCATTCCAAATATTACACTAACCACTAAAATATACATGGACTGAGACTTTTGGGGGGGTTTGGGTGCATTGTTATAATATTTCAATTTTGTCTGTAATTTTTCTGTGGAATAAGAGTTGCTGCTATCTTTAACCTGAATTTGGATAAGGTTTATAGGTGCATAGAATTTTGTCACAGTTACAAACAATATATAGTGAAAGGTAATAAAGGAGATTGTAGGGTTTTGTTTCTCAAATTTTAATTGTGTAATATATGTGGGTGTATGTAATATATTTTGTTCTGTGTTTGTAACCCCGTATTGTCCTATCTTACATGTTTAATCAAAATGCTTGGAATATGGAAATTATATGTGAAATTGTTTCGCTTTCAGATTGTGATATAAAAAAAGTTTGCATATTTCCAAATGAACCTGCCTCTTTCTATATGAATATACATAAAAAAAAGGCAGGACCTGCTTTCATTTCCTAAATCTTAATTCATTCCTATACTTAGTCTACCAAATTAGACTACTGTATATCTAAATAAATAATGTGGTGTTAGAAATCCTCTGTATATCTTGGGATGAAAAATATCTTGTTAAGTACCTTAGAAGTGAGCTTGTTGACCAACAACTGCAGTTTATGCAGGGGTTTCCTAAGATAAATGTATTCCAGTTGAGATAACGGTTAGTTATATCACTTTATGCAAGGAAATTAATTTTCTAAATGTTTAACTTCTCAAAGTTGCTCTAGGGGAAGGGCCATACTTACTGTCAGTTGCTCCGGATAAAAATAATATTATTTTTGAAGGCATCTTTGAATTTCATTTTTTACATCTGCCAATCATTCAAGCTGTTTAATTGATAACCTGAATTAGAGATCTGCAGAAAACATTCAGACACTCTGCAGACCACTTTATTAGATAAACTGTCATTCTCAGATGGATTGGTCCTATAAATAGTGTCTTTTGGTCAATGGTTACCATAAAGTGGTAGGCAGGCATCAAGGCATTCAGTTAATGTTTGACTGAATGTCAGAACGGAAAACAACATTCACATAAGCGATGTTGAGTCTGGTTGGCAACAGATGTGGTGTTTCCAGGATCTCATAGACTTCTTTCACACTCAAAATTTTCTACAGTTAAGGCAATTGATGCAATAAACTAAAAACATCCAATAACTGGAAGTTACGTTGGAAAAACATCTTGATAATGACAGAAGTGAAAGGCCAGACAGCTTCTTTTGTTGTGGGATTACCTTGACGTTCAGCAAATTTTGGATTGTCGAAGATTGATTACATGCTTCCTCTAAGCACACATCAAAAAGCGGGTCAGAATTTTTATGACATGGCTTTTCAACATGGAAGCCTTTAATTCAGGGATACTCAAATCTTACCTTACAAGGGCCAGAGCTGCTGGGTTCCTGTTCTTTTGTACCTCATCATTAATTGCACCAACCTGGTATACCAGGTCGGAATAAGTTCCAGATTAGAGGGTTGCAATGAAAATGCAGAGTGGAACTGGCTTTAGGAGCAAGATTTGACTATGAGGGCTTTAGTTGATACATGTTTGGTGAGGATACATGTTTGTGAACTGTACTGTACACTCACCAGCCACTTCATTAGGTACACTTGTTTAACTAATCGTTAAACCAAATATCTAATCAGCCAATCACATGAAAGTCAATGCATTTATGCATGTAGATATGATCAAGACTAACTTTAAAAGTTCAGACCAAGAATCAGAATGGGGAATGATGGTGATTTAATTGACTTTGAACAGGGCATGATTCTTGGTGCCAGACGGGCTGGTTTGAATATTTCAGAAATGCTGATCCACTGGGACTTTCCCACACAACCATATTATCTAGTGTTTACAGAGTGGTCAGAAAAAGACAAAAATGTCCAGTGAGTAGCAGTTCTCTTTTCGAAAATGCTTTACTGGTGCAGAGGTCAAAGGAGAATGGCCAGACTGGTTCGATCTGATAGAAAGGCAACAGTAACTCATATCACCACTCCTTACAACCAAGGTACGCAGAAGAGCATCTCTGAACACACAACACATCAAACCTTGAAGCAGATGGGCTACAGCAGCAGAAGACCACACCAGGTGCATCTCATGTTAGTTAAAAAAAGGAAACAATTTGCTTGGCCCAACACAATTGGACAACAGAATATTGGAAAAATGTTGCCTGGTCTGATGAGTCTCGATTTCTGCTGTGACTTTCATATGATACGGTCAGAATTTGAGTGAAACAACATGGATGCATGCTGGCTTGTGTTGAGTGTTAAAATCAGGCTTGGGTAAGATCTTCGTTAAAATTATAGTTTCAGGGGTCAGGTTGTGGTAGATAATAGAATGTTTAATTAAGTACTTCTCGTTACGGAAACAGGGTCATCATAACAAGGCATCTAAGACGGGTTCTGAAAAAATGCCCCGAATGCTCATATGGAACTAGGTTATATAGCCTCTGCATTGTTGTTGCACATACCTTCTAGAAGGTTCTACTCAACTCGTGACTTGCTCATGTGAGAACATGTGCCGGTCACCTCAACCTCTTATCTACGTAGGTTACTATCTCTTAATGTAAAGGCCACTGTTCCCAACCTTGATGTTCTGCCTACGTGATCCATACTACCTAGTGTACTCCTTTCTGAATAACTCAGTAACCCCTATCTGTCTAAATGTCCTGTCAGTAAAATGTCCTGTTCTATTAGTCTGAATGGCATCTCCATGTATTAGACCTGTGTAGGAATTACAGTCTAACCTACAATAGTTCCTATAGTTATAAGCTGTATAATATATAACAGAGTTATAAGTTATAAGTCCTAAGCCATAAGCTAAAGCTGATGTTATAATATAAGTCTGTAAGGGTTCTCTCTCTGTACTACGTCATCGTTGGCTTTGCTTCCTTCGTCTCCTCTCCTAAAGGAAAGTCTTATCTTGACCCTGAACATGTCTACATGTTCTAGAATCTCCCAACAGGCCCTTAACTATAGCCATATAACTCTCTCATCTAGTAATACCATTCTAAACTGTCAACTGTATTTAAACATGATTATATAGAATATAATTATCAACACTTGTATCAAAGGTTCAGGCGGTGAAGATTTAATGGTGCGGGGGATATTTTCTTGGCACTTTGGCCACCAAAAACTGAGCATCGTTTGAATGCTACAGCCTAACTGAGTAGTTTTTTGAACCATCTTCTAATGGCTACTTCCAAAAGGATAATGTGCCACAAAACTCAGATCTCAAATGTGTTTCTTGAACATGACAATGAGTTCACTCTACTCAAATTGCCTCTACAGTCACCAGATCTCAATCCAGCAAGTGTACTGTTTATTGTACATTGTATGCTATGGTTCAGCTAGACTTCATTCTGACACTGAAAACATACAGTAATATTATACTATTATCTTATACCATTGTTCTACACTATAGTACATGTTTATTTGATTAGAATACAACAAATGATGGAACACTGAATGACACCTTAAGTCGGTTTACAGATTCTTCTGAAAAACTAGATGTTTACTTTTTAGATTAATTTTAAATTCACACTGGAAAAGTACCATTCCTGTCAAAATTATTCAACCCCCATTGAAAATCAGGTTTATTGTCAACATTTATAGACTTTCAGATGTTTGAAATTAACAAATCAAACAAAAGCAATTTATATAGCTCAACACAACAAATACATCAAGTAGTTTCCCCAAATCCAATTGAAAATCAACTCATAATGACTTAGCAGTCTCAAAATCATTCAACCCCCTCAATAGAATCCCTCACAACAAGACAAATATGCAAAACAAGTGTAGTCTCAAGCACAACTGATGCAATTAATCAAGGGCTTCATTATTTGCACCACTTGTGCTTGAGCTGGAACACATGAAGCCAGACAGAAGCCACTCCTCAGTAAAAGGCTCGAGAGCCTGCCTGGAGTTTGCGAAAAGGCACCTGAAGTCTGATGAAACAAAGATTGAACTCTATGGCCTGAATGGCAAGCGTCATGTCTGGAGGAAAGCACAGCGACATCCTTTCTGAAAACCTGCTTCAGAGCACTCTGGACCTCAGACCTCCTAATAGGACAACAACCCTAAGCACACAGCCAAGATAACAAAGGATTGGCTACAGGACAACTCTGTGAATGTCCTTGGGTGGCCCACATTATGTAGTTTGGGAGAGGGTGAAGGGCCGGCACTTGGTGGTGTGGAGCAGGGGTATAAGGTAATTGTGGTGTTTGCAGCCCAGACAGGTAAGGTGTTGCACCCAGTGTCACTCACTGCGGCAATTAGGGAACAGGTTGGGAGGGTGACGGATGCTAGGTGTTTGAGTGGGGGTAGGGTACTTATTGTGGTGGGTAGTGTGTCTCAAAGGGATAATTTGCTGAAGTTGGAGGTGTTGAATTGGGGTAAGGTGAAATGTCTGGTGCTTGGTAGTGCGGCGAAGGTCAGAGGGGTGATCACGGGTGTTCCAGAGGATCTGTCCATGGAGGAGCTTAAACAGGTGGTGTCGGGAGGGGTTGTGCTGGAACTGAGACGTTGGAGCAGTAGGGCGTTGGGGTTGGAGAAGGTGAGTCCCACGGTATTGTTGAAGTTTGGATGGCCGTTGCCAAGTAGGGTGCACTTACGGTATCTTAGTTTTTATGTGAGGGAATATGTGCCACCACCACTGTGGTTTTTTAAATGTCAGCGAATGGGGCATGTTTCTGCTGTGTGCAGAGAGAAGGGTAGGTGTGTGGGTCCACATTAGTATGGTAAGTGTGGGGTAGGGGACAAGGTGAGGTGTTGTAATTGTGGTGGGGAGCACAGTGCTGCGTTTGGGGGGTGTATGGTTCAGAAGCGAGCAGCAAAGTCTTAGTGGGTTAAGGTGGTGGATAAGGTCACTTGAAATTATGCTGAAACGGTGCGGAGAGTGGGGGGTCCTTGGGTTGGGTGTGCAGGTGGAGAACGAGAGGGGTGCAGGGCCTGTGTCGGAGGAAAGTCTGGGTGTTCACAAGGTGGTGTCTGAGACGTGTAAACATGAGTGTGTGGTTAGGTGTATTCATTGGTGGTGCGCAGGGTTGAGTTTCTGACGTTTGTGTAGTGTGGTGAATATATGTAGTCAGGTTAGGGGAAGGAATGCTAAGATAGATGTTGTGGTGGGTGCTACTAGGGAGTTTATGGGTGTTACAGACTTCATGGGGGAGATGATTCTTGAGTTTATGAAGGGGAGGGTAGGTAGTGGAATGTGGGGAGGGGGGGTGCTGGGGGTGGGTAGGGGTGGGTAGTGGGCAGTATTTCAATTTCTTAAAATGGTGGGTTTGGTTTGGTGGACTTGAATTGGGTGGGCCGTGACCAGCCTCACACTCCGGTACATTTGGTAGCGATATATGCACCGTGAGTCGGTTGCAATCCGCCAATAAACCCATAGAAGAAGTAGTCTCTATTTCAATGTGTTAGCTCTTGTTATTTGTGTTTAAGTAGTGGTTGTGGCCACTTTGTGACATTTTTCTCTCTATGAGTGCTGTAGTAGTTAGTATTGTGTTTTTTGCCTATTATCATTTATTCTTTGTTTCCTTTTTCAGGGAGAGAGGAGTAGTTTAGCTCTGCTCCAGATTGTACACCTTTGCACGCAGGGTAACTCCACTGTCTAGGCACACTAGTTACACCTGGTTGGGCCACCTACTGTATGCCTTGACCGTGTGTCAGTTAGGTTATTTTTGTGTGTGGGAGATGGATAACAAAATTCCCCCAACCCCTGTCCTATGTCTTTGATTTGGTTGCACTAGTTTTCTTCCTCTCCCTGTTTTAAATTGGCTAAAATAAAAGCCCAAGTTCAATGGTATACTGCTGTCCTTACTTGCACTTACGAACCCATACCTCTTCTGACCGCAGGGTGTCCTTGTGCAGTGGGTTTGACATCCCTTCTCCAGGGGAGCAGAATGTAAAAATACACATTATAAATTAAAGATAAAAAAGTTTCCAATATGTTTTCCACAATTTCGGAATTACAAATTTCAAACTATTGTGGTGTTAACTGACCTGCCTATATATAGCCTCAAGTTAATGATGTAATCATAGCCACGATGGATTTCAAAAGAACTGAACTGGAGGGAAGAAACACTGCTGCTTGCTGAATTAACCTTACTTATTGCCTATATTAGGATGCAGTGTTATATTAATAAACTATGAATCAATTGTGTATAAATAGGTTACAAAATACTCTACCTGTTGTAGTTCCTTTAGCTTCGGTCAGTGGCATATGGAAAAGGGTGAGTAGCCACCAGCATAAAGGGTATCCTTTATCTTTTATTAGATGACACTCCTGCGGCAGAAAGTGCCCTTCAAACAGCTGCTTTAGGCATCTTTCATTCAATATCTGCCCTTCATGAGTAGACCCAGGCCATTTGGGTACCACATCCAAAATGTTGTAGTCTGCATCAAACTCAACTTGTGTGTTGATGCTGTTGTTACTTCTTTCTGTTCATATAAACATTCTCATTGACGCTGGGAGCAATGATCTTTGAGTGCCATCCATTGCGCCTATACTACTCTTGGGAAGCCGGCTATTTGAATGAATTGTGTTCGCTTCTGTTGGATTATGCGGGGTGTTGTTGGGAAGTCAATGAAATGTGTGACAATGTGTGGAGCTGTAAGTGCAATAATTGTTTCCATGCCAATTTGGCTTATTGATGGTTGTGATGGCCCAAATCATCAGCATTGCATTGTTGCACTTTTTCTGTTGCAAGGAAACAAAGCATCATCACCACCTTCAATTCATCTGAAAATGCATTGCTGCATAAAGTCACTGGTGAAATGACATCCCTCACTCAGTTGCTGATGAAGATGATGCCTGCTCTGTCCAAACAATACCGTTTAATTAACTGTGCGTGCGTCGTCAAACAATTCAAAAACATTCTTCCTCTTCTAAAAGATTTGCGCATGTCTCTGTCTCCTCAGTGCCATCCCAAGCCCCTACTGGCAACTCCGAACCACTTCCCAAGTAAAAAAAGTATATTCAAATTATACTCCAGTATTATACTTCTAGTATACTTATGTTTAACCATAAGTAAGTATTTAATATATTTAAGTATATTTGAAGTATACTTTCAAAATATACATACCAAAGTAATATATTAGAAGTATATTTAGGATAAATAAAAAACATTTCAAGTACATTTAAATATACTTTTTTTTACTTGGGTTGGGATATTTTTTGTTTCTTTCAGCACGTTTCCAAATTAATGTATTTCTGACATAACATTTCAGTACTGTAAATACTGAAATTATTCTTAATATATTTTTGATGGGCTTAACAGCAAGGTTTCTGAGTGGTTAAGGTTAGGGTAAGGGTTTGGGTAAGGCTTATGGTTCATGTAATGATAGAAAGTAAAAATCCCCTCGCTGTATCACGCTGCAAGTTCTGATATATAGTTAGGCTCATATTACAGCCTCCCCCTACTGGAAGCATCAGGAACAACAGGGGCTTAAAACTGTCCGGGGCTTAAAACTGTCTGGGTCGTATATCTGCCGGCTCCAGGTCTGCAGCCTCCCCCTACTCACAAGACTTCGACAATGTCTTTTTTTTAGATATAAAGGCTTCGACTGTTGTTCTTTGCTCGAATTTTAACGAAAAGGAAACATTCAAATCGCTAAAACAGACGCAATAGCTGATTCGAACAAGTGATATTCCAGATATTCCATTGCGGCAGCCATCGTTGTAATTGTCTGCTTCAACCAATGACAGTATAAAGCTGTGCTTTTGTCATTGTGTAAAGCCCGCCTCAATGGTTGTGATTGGTGCTTCGATTTGGAAAAATTGGAAATGGCCTTGAATGGGCTCTTGGCCAGACTGAATTGCAGAGCAAATATCTAATTTACTGGAAGTCTGTCAGGGTTCTTCCAGGCAAGCTATTCAATGTTTATTATATCAATTATTCAAACAGTGATCCAAGCATAAAATTTGATACAAATACTCTCTAAATTACATGTTAATGGAAATAGATGCCGCTGTTAGAAAAAGGAAGTGGCCAGTGAAAATTCAGGATGGAAACAATTTTTCAAGATGGCTGCCATTCCTGTCCTATGTTTATTGCCACTGTTTACAAATAGTGATATAGAAAATATGCCACAAATACTCTGTTAAGGCCACTTTTTTGAAAAATTGGATGAGCAATAAAAAATTCAAGATGGAGACCTTTTCCAAGATGGCCGTCCTTTCGGTAGTACACTGATGCACACATGCATGTTAGCAAAAATACTCTAACGGCCATACTTTTAGAAAAAAGGCAATAGCAAAAATTCAAGATTCACTTTTCAAGGTTGGTGCTGCTTTAACAGTGTACTCTGTTGGGACTGAATTAAAAGGAAGTATTGAAGAAAAAAAAAGTTTTATTCAGATATTTACCAACTCAAAGGCCTTGTGGTTAGTGTCCAACCTGAGATTGAGAGGTTGTGCCCTGCCGAGTCATAATAAAGACTGTAAAAAAAAGTTGCCAATGCCTCCCTGCTTGGCAGTCAGCAAGTGTTGTATTGGGGGCAACATATCCAGGAAGGTGTACATATAATATACATCGCGGTCCAGAATCAGGAAATCAGCTCTCGGCCCACTGCAAGGCTACTTGCTTTTTCATTCACATTTGCAATTGCACAGATCTGTGCAAGTGAAACCCAATCTAAAACATTAGCATCTTCCACGGCACTCTGATTTGCAGCCACACTTGGCTAGTTGTTCACAACTTTGTGCAACTGGTGAATTTGCTGTCCAGAAGACCCCCCATTGTTCACCAAGCTTTTTCCATCCCCAGTCAGCAGGACTCTCTGCTTCTGGCTGACACTGGGTTGCTTGACCCCATACGCAGCCTGCCTGATATGCAGCACAATTAGTGTGTTGAAGCAGAGCTGCTCTTGTTGGAGGAATGGCTTCATATGGCCTCTGCTTTCCGGCAAACACGTCAAGTCTAGCCTCATATACACTAACAGCTGTGCTTTATCGATCATACAGCAGGACCACAAACCTTGCAAGGATCTCCCAGTCACTATCAGTCAGAACAGGAGGGTATTGACTTAGTTTGCTGAAGATTAAAGAGGCCTCAGGGAAAATGTCTCAGGTTTGCCAGGAAGTCGTTTTGATACTGATACAGAATCACAACCTGTAAAGGTGTGAAAGAATAGAATGCCTTTGGTCTTAATCGGCCCAATAACATGGTACAGGTCATGAACACCAATCCACTGTAGGCTCACACCATGCCCAAATGCAACCCACAGCTGCTGGAGACCAAGAGCCTGGAGGGATGGGAAGATGCTCAATGCCATAACAAGAATATCAGTGTCATTGGCTTTGATCATTATGAATTTGCTGCCCTCCTCTGTGGCATGTTTGGCATGTACAAAAATGCGGCTATCAGTTTCCTCATGGAAACATTTGTCTAGACGATCGAGACAGGTTTCAGATGTACTCATATACCCCCTTGGTTACATGTTTGGAACAGTCATTTGAGTAATCTTGTCAGCCAGAAAGTGGAAGAGGTCTGATTTGTTATCATTATGTCACAGGAAATTGCACCAATTGTAGGTCAGATTCAGGAGATATGTTATCACAAATAAAGAAAACTTGATCATCTAGACTTTTCTGCATCATGGTTCTTCGACACTTTGTTTGGCCTTCATCTGTCTCACTACATTGAGCATCAGATTGTTGCTTCTGGGCACAAAGTAACTTTGTGTTGTTGAACCGAAGTCGACAGTTGTAGTGATACTTCAGTTGGTTCCTTCTCAAAGTAGCTTCTAAACCACCACTTTCATCCAGTCGTTCCAGGTCCGGGGTCATTGGCATGTTGTTGATCATGTGAAAGAGTGGAATGTTGGTGGCAATCATTTCATAGCCATCATGTTGAGAATGGTGATTGGAGGGGTTCCTTTGTGTCTGTCTGACAAAGACAACATTTAATTTAATCAGTTGGCTGACATTGGATTTTCATTTGCCATTTTGGGGGTTTGTTGTCTGATTAAGGCAGAGGGGTTATCCTTTTACCACCTCAATCATAAACATAGTACCCATTCAGGTATGGGATACAACTAGGTTCAGGTCACCTACACCTAGCCCGAGCATTCATGTTGGTGCCATTTAAGTCTGGTGTGATCTGTACACCTTCCAGGTAATTATACATGAAGTCCTGTATTGCCCTGCTTACCCTTGGCTCGGCTCTCCTGCACTGACACAACCTGTCAATTCTAACTACATCTATTACTAGCTAATTGATGAGGGGCTGTTAGACAGCATTTGGGACACTAAACTTAGCTATACTATTACTACTAGTCAAGAACTAGAGTGTAAGTAAAACTAGATCAGCTGATACTGAACCCCATGTTGAGTTCCACAGCAGTGAAGTCAACAGTGTGCCATGGTTGTGTAATGACGTTCATTCTATTAAACAAAACCTTCATTAACACATTAAATTGAGCTCTGACAGAAATGGTGGCCATCTTGAAAATGGTCACCATCTTGAATTATTGAGTGGCACACACTTTTTTCCATGAGCATGTTCCTTGAAGAATATTTGTACCAAATTTGATGATAGCATCACCATTTGAAAAATTGATGTAATGATTCAAAAGAAATGTTGAATTTTTGGGTGGCCAACGCCTTTTACCCAGAAAGTGTCCCTTAGAGAGTATCTCTGCCAAATGTCATGCTTGTATACCAATTTGAACAGTTCTCTTGAAATATGCATTTAATCTGCTGCACTATTACTCAAACCTGCACCAGTACGAGATGCTCTTTTAGCCTGTCGCAAACCTACAGGCACGCAGATTTTGTTTGAGGAAGAAAGGCCATAACTGCGTCCAAAACTCTGATGTATGTACCGACTTTGTCTCAGCAGGCCAGCATTTCAACAAAGTTCATAAGCATCTTTTTGTAAATAGTAGTTGTGTTTTAAGTTCAGCAGCTGGTGTGTGGTGTACCTTAAAGCCATGGTTCATGAGTCAAGGTTCGCAAAAGTCCCACAGCACCAAAATATCAAATCAAGGCCACAGGGTAAACTCCTCTAACTAGGCTCCAGAATCCTCCAGAGAACACAGGTAGATAAAAGCAATAATCCAACGAATGTGAAATAGTTCCGCGACATTGCAAAAATATAAGGAAACTAAAAACAGTAGTTTGAAAACCCAGCGTCAGTATAAATCAGACAAACAAACGTGCGCCAGCGTACCCCTTCCTGATGAAGATAGTGATCTAAATAGTGATCTAAATTGTAAATGCATACTAAAATGCATTATAATGGCCTTTGGTATGTATGCTTTGGTATGTACTTTATGTATGCTTTGGTATAAATGCTTTGGTATGTATGTTTTGGTATGTAGCTATGCTTTGCTATGTATGCTTTTGGTATGTAAAATAAATGTATGTTGGAAAAAAAACAAAAAACAGCATGGCTTTCTGACATTTTTTCTATTTGTATTTTCAGCAATAAATATACTTTAGTTCTTTACAAATTTATTTAAATGCATGTCAGAGTATATTTAACATAACAGTTCCAAATACATTTGACAGCATATCAAATTGCATGTGAAAATATATTATAGGTTACATTATTCAATTTGCTAGCAGCATATTGCCCTGTATCCTACTGCTGGTTTGCCTCTAAAGCTAAGCACCGCTGTGACCCAGACTCTCCTAAAACTGTCTTTAGCTTCACAAAGCTGACATTTATAGCAGGGCTGCCATTTGTAAACCAATTGTATCAAAGACCAACCACACAAAAGTGCTGTACTGTGAAGAGCACAAAACCTGGCCCCCAGAGCAATGGAATGTAATATCTTTCAACTATTTTCCTACATCCGGATGCGTTGAGGTTTTTGAAAAGCCAGTATCTGCTGCCAACTGTTATACATGGTGGGGTCCATAATGGTATGGTATGGGCAGCTATCTCAATGCAATCATAAGGTTTGATAATCACTCATTATGGTCATATAAATGGCCAAGAAAATGTGGAACATTTTACAGGACCAGGGGCAGCCAATGGTGCACAATCTGTTCCCTCATGATGTTGCAATATTCCAAGATAATGCCCCAACACTGATAAATTAACTCACAAGTCATTTAATTAACAACAGGATCCAGTTCTTTCCATAGCATATCCAATCACCAAATCTAAACATCATTGAACATTTGGAAAGTTCTGGAGTGCAAAGTAGATGTCTACCTTCATCCCTCAAAGAACTGTAGGGTTTTGTTTAAATAATGGTGGATTATCCCACTGCACAGTTTATAACTGGATTCCAAGAAGAATTGGAGCTGTTGTGAAGGCAAAGGGTGGCCCTATTCCTTATTAGGTCATTGATATTAATATCAAAACCTAATAGTAAAATTAAAGAAATGTGTTTAGCTATTTTGTCCACTTCTTGTAATCATCTACAGCAGTAATTCACTCCTATGTTGGTAAATAAAATAATAAAATAATTTTCAAATGCATTACAAATACACTATATTATGAAATACATATTTAAATGTATTTTAATACATTATGTAATATATTTTAAATGTATTTTCAAAATACTAAATATATTGTTAAACAATACATTAAATAGCCAATTGTTGTATTTTTAAATATATTTTTTAGTTCTCCTCAGGAATGCTCTGAGTAAACCGTGAATTCCACATTGGACCAATGATGGCAAGTGGGCCAGGACTTGAGGCAGCCCCACACCATAATGCCACACCTCTATTCTTTACAGATAGTATGAGGTTCTTCTGTTCATAGGTTGCATCCGGTATTGTGACCAAACAACTTCAACTTTGATTCATCTGTCCAGTGCACATTGTTCCAATATGTTTGGTCTTTAACCAGGTGTTGTCTGGCACACATCTGGCATGACTATATATTCTTTTCTTAGCACAGAGACTTCTTCTTTCCTGTCATATGTAAACCAAGTTTTGCCAAGTCTCCTTCTGACAGTTGACTAATTCACTTCAACATTGATTGTGGCTAGAGGTGAATGTAGATCACTTAATGTTACCCTGGGGTTCTAATACCAAAATTACACCAGAGACGTGATGAGAGAATATTGTCGTAGCACTGTCAAAGTGGTTAATGGAGTACTTTAGTGATAGAACAGTTACAAACGTAAGTGAAGCAACAGCAGAGGTTCTATTGTTTTAGACAGCTTATCATTTTTGTGTGATTTTTCCCTCATTATTCTCCCTTCCCAATAACCCTTCCTTGTCGCCAGCTCCGCAACTCCTTGTACAGATCTGTGGGATGATGACGGGTGAGCAGATGGTTTCAGGGATGCCGACGAGGGGGACAACCAGTAACACACCATGCCTGAGTGGGCCCAAATATTGACAGTGTTTGCATTGAGAGTAGCCCTAAATATCCAATTGTGTCCCGGGCCCTGGGATTCATGTCAGCATTCCTGCATGGTCGCCCGAGCCACCGATTCTTTTTGCACTGTTCACCCAACACGGAAGCCTTTAGTCAGATCATGCACAGGATGATTACATTCATAATTCCACGATTGATAATCAGATTTATCTAACCCAAATCCCAGGCAGCGCTATGCCAATTTTGAACTATGCCAATTTTTAGCTGCCTCCTGCAGGAGGCCCGGGGAAATTCAGAGAACCCATGGTAGGCTTGAACCCATGACCATCAGGAGGTAGAATGTCCTGCAATGCAGCGACTTAGCCCACTATGCCACGCGGACCCTCGTCTATGCTTATCTAACTTTAATAAATATCCACAAGTTGAAAATCATTATAGTAATAATCCTCATTATAATGCTATATAATCTATTTATGACCAATACATCCCGAATCTGTTCATTTGTGATGTTGAATAATATTGCATAAAGCTGCAGACATAGTCTATACTGTGTCTCTACAACAGTTATATAGCTAGACAGATGGTAGGAAAACATTAGGAAAGAAGTTATGAATTGTCCTAACTATGCGTAAATGGCATGGAAGCTTTGATTATGAAAACTAGCGAAATTCATCTTAAATGTCCATATTATAGACAGTGGCGCCCCCAGACATTTTTCATTGGGGTAGCTAGATGGGGCCACTGAAAATCTTGGGGTATGTAGTACACCAAAACCAAAAACCACAACTGAATTTCAGGGATCATATTTTGCTGTTGTAGTATATAGGCTTGTTGAAAACTATGTCAATGTGAGAGTTTCCAGGTATCCAACACTGCCCCACGCACATATATTGTGACGAAATATCTATAGCAGAAGATTGTCTTTGAAATGCGTAGTGGACATGGCCCGTAAACCTGCGATTCACGATTCGGACTCATTAACATGACATCTCTGGTGTATATTGGCAGTTAGAGACATGAATCAACATTGTTAGGTCAGCTCTTGGGCGGAATTTGGTGGGATGAAGATTGCCGGTGGACTGGCATTCACTCTATTTGTAGTTGATCCATCGACCAGAGGGATGGTATACTTGAAATTGCTTGGGAAAGGCATTGCAAACCTTCACAGATTCATGGGTATCAATAATCTTTCTTCTGAGGGCTTCTGACTGGTCTTTTGGTCTTGGCTTGATGTGTTCCTAACCTCCCAGACTAAGTTTCATTATGGAACGCTAGACCTGCTCAATTTACTCTATTGATTTTCTAATAATTTGCACTGGTTTTGGTGCAGCTGATTCTAATTTTGGCCATTGCATCTGATGGTAAATATAGGGGGGGTACTAACTTTTTCCTGCATAAGTATATTTATTTGTGTTTACTTTTATTGCATAAAAGATTACACAGTAAAACACTGTTGTTGTGATTTTCTAAATTGGGTTACATTGAATTTGGTTGGAATTTAGATCAATTACACATGTCCAAATTTGTATAAAAACTACTTCTCAGGGGGTCCTGCATAAGGTAGCTCAAAATATGATATTATATTAAACGTGCAATATGTAATTTTTGGCCGCCAGGTGGCTCTCAATCAAAACAATAGCAAAAGATGTACTTGGATGACGTCGGGAGGTTGCGTGGGATCATGGGTTTTGTTATCGTCGTCAATGACAACCTTCCAATCTAGCGTCTCTGGCAGAAAAAATGTTCATTGACAAAGTAATATATGTAAAAAAAATTATTACATTATTCACGTTATGTTTGGCGGTTCCCTGGAACTTAGAACAACTAGAGCAGTTACAGGTTATATGACGCCATTTACGGGCGACATAATGAAACGTCCCGTGTCTTCGAATTATATCACAAATTTCTCTGGATTTGAAAGTTAGTGGAAACATTTAGGATAATGTAAGTACACAACTAACAAATATATATAATATATGTATAGTGATGTTTGGTTTTAATGCAAAGTATGTATTTTATTATTGTTTTGATTGATATTACATATTGTACCTTTAATATAATTATATATAATATAGGATTATAATTATATATATTATATTTCAAAAAGAAAGAATCCTACCCAACCCTGTGTAACACAGTGAAATGGACAAAATGGGACCTGCCATTTTCAAGAAGCAGGACAGAGGCTGACAGTATTTGTCTTCTAAAATTACAACAGATTACATTGGTATTTGACAAAACCCTTGCTAAACCTTTACATAGGAAATGGACATTATGAAAAGTTACCAAAGATTAGGACAAGAGAGCAGCAACAGTCTTATGTAGGAATTCAGATAGAAAAAAATCTATAAATTAATTAAAAAAATAATAAAGTAAGAGGATCATCTTTTATGATCTTCTTTCATAGATAGTCCTTCTGACGGTTCAGAAACTATAAAACCGACTCCATATTTTCACACCACTCATGGTCCTCTAGGTTGTATATAAACTTCGTCCTGTTTGGGTCCTGAATGCCATCCTTCAGGTTGTCCATTGTTAGACTGGTTGGGAACAGTTCGGTTGGTGTTGTATAGCCCTCGTGATTTTTTATGTATTTCTTATAGTTCTTGCGTAAACAGTACCAGGTGGTGGTGTAGAGTATGAAGGCAGTGACTTTAAGACCAATGGCCAGGCTCACATACAGATGTCTGTAAGCGGTATTGTCATACAGCAGGCAGGCTCCCTTATCCCCACATTCTGTACTCCAGAAAAGGCAAGTTGAGTCAATCCCAGCTCCAAAGATGAGAGGAGGGGGAATGAATCCTACAAAAAGAGAGCAGAATATTAGCCCAGCAGCACAAGCTTATCATCTCTAGAGCTGGAGAAATCAATAAAGTAGCATTACAGCACGAAATCCCCGTTTTCAACCTTTATAGATAATGGCAAGAGCAGACTTGCAATGTTGTTCAATTTTACAGAGGTGGGAATTTACTTGCGTACATGAGTACTTTTTTCTAATTTTCTGAGTACCTCAGAGTTCACATATTTTGGGAAGTCCCTACTTAAGGCCAAAATGTTTAGGTTAAGGGAGTTGAAATCTTTGACCTAGAAAACAAATAGAATGAGTAAAGGAAATATCAATCATGGTCACCAGTAAGATGTAAATATCTGATCATGTTGGTCTTAAGTAGGGACTTCCCAAAACATCTGAACTCAGAAAAGTACTCTTGTACTCAAGTTCACTGTCTGCACAGTTATTAGGAAAGTCAGTATTTTGACCATATCATCAGTTGGAGTTGGAACATATCATCATTATATGTTCCAACTCCAAGCTGTATTATATTATGCTTATTGGATTTAAGCATATCAGGGGATGTGTATTTGTGTAAATGATGGATCGTGAGGCCTAAGGAGATCAATAGCCTATATCAGTGTTTTTCAGCCCTCTCCTCGATGCACACTAGACATTCCACAGTTTAGCTGTAGCCACTGAACTAGCTCAGCAGATTCACTAATCAAGTGATGATCATTAGAAGATGAGTTGAATCAGGTGTGCTAGCTCAGTGGCTACAGCTAAACTGTGGAAGAAGGTTGAAGGAGAGGGTTGAACACCACTCCCCTATATGTGGATAATTATTAGGCAGCTTCTTTTCCTCAGGCAAAATGGGCCAAAAAAGAGATTTAACTGACTCAGAAATGTCTAAAATTGTAAATAGTCTTTCAGAAGGATGCAGCACTCTTGAAATTGTTAAGATAGTTTGGTGTGATGACAGAACCATCAAAATAGTCAACAGGGTCCCAAGAAACATGTTGAGAAAAAAAAATTAACTGCCAAAGATTTGAGAAAACTCAAATGTGAAGCTACCAGGAACACAACGCATTCTCCAGTGCTGTCATATTCCAAAACTGCACCTACCTGGAGTGCCCAGATGAAAAAAGGTGTTCAGTGCTCATGACCAAGGTATGGAACACTGAAACCTGACCACCACTGAACAAGACATAAGTTGAAACGTCAAGACTGGTCCAAGAAATATCTGAAGACAGGTTTTTCAAAGGTTTTATGGACTGATGAGATGAGTGACACTTGACAGACCAGATGGATGGGCCCAAGGCTGGATCAGAAATGGGCACAGAGCTCCACTTTGACTCAGATGTTATCAAGGTGGAGGTGGAGTACAGGTATGGGCTGGTATTATTAAAGATGAGGTAGTTGGACCTTTTCAGGTTTAAGATGTGTCTGGGAGGCTGTGGTTGCAAAAACTTAAATGTCATCAGATCAAGAAACTGACAAACTCCATGAATGGAAGGCTTATGACTGTTGTTGAAAAGAAGGGTAGCTATATTGGTCACTGATTTGTTTGAAATGTTAGAAATGTTTATTTGTAAATTTTGAGTTGTTTGTTTATTATTCTCATTTTAACAGATGATAATCAACAAGGCAATGTTTAGTTTTTGATTTTTGCATAATTATTCTGCACACTAATAGTTGCACAACAATTGTGCACACACAGATATTCTCTGAAGAAAGCCAAAACCTCACTTTTCTTTCTTAAATATTCAGATTTCAGGTGTATTTACATTTTGGATTGACGGAGATCACTTCAAAACGGAAGTCTTTCAAACACACTAGTGTTGGTCAACAAACTTTAGCACCGGCACCTTAGTTTGGTTCATTCATGAAGAACAATATGTGGTAGTGTTAACTTGACCAGTTCATGTGTAAGGATAAGAGTTGTGTAACTTACCAAGTAGTCGCAATAGGAGAAACAAAACTCCAAGCGCATATGATTTCAGCTCAGGGCTCACAGTCCTTGGAAGGGAAACAGAAAGTTTGGAAAGACTGTAAACCTCTACATCTTTTAATTGGATCTACTGGGCACAGTGGTGAGGAGGGGTTACCTGATCAGGATGATAACAGAGGGTGTCTGAGCCATGGAGCCAATCATGCAGCAGGCACAGATGATGCAGAGGAACGTCAGAAAGGCCTCCTGGCAGCCTGGACTGGGACACTTTCCTGGGACAGCAATAGCCTTCTCACTGTCACTGGATATGCATGTGCACCCTGTCAGATTCTGAAGAAATAAGACAAATGCACTTCAAACAATAATAAAGCAGTTTCACATCTTTGATACTGTATATTTTATTTATATTTTTATATTTTTCTATAATAATTTATGTATATTTTTTTCCTCCCCTCCCAATCGGCCTTGTCCAATTTCCCACTAACACTGACTTGTTGGGAGCTCCACAACTCCTTGGAGAGACGCCTTTAGTGAGATAATGTGTGGGATGATTACGCTCACCAACTACACTTCTGCAATTGAACTTACAGTCATCCAATCTGCATACAAGGAGTCACTGGCAAAGTCAGAGAACCCATAGTCAGGCTCGAACCACTGACTAGTATGACGTAGACTGTCGTGCAATGCAGCGACTTAGCCCACTATACCACGAGGACCCCGTTTTTCTTTATCATACTTTTTATTTGATGCATTTTCTGGTGTTGTAGCATATGATTTCCCCAGTACATGCAACTACAGCTGTGTTACTGTACATGTGGCAAATAATCTAAAAATAAACATTAACTCAAAAGTATGACTATAATTTCCATTAACCAGCCAGTGTTGGACAAAATTTACCACAATGGACAGTTCCAGAAGGATTGATCCAATGATTCAGTTTCTTTGTGGCAGATTATACACTGTCTGGTCTGTATAATGTTCCACTTATTCAGTAATTTCTTTGTACCTAGTGTTCTAACATCAACACCAAGTGTGTTTAAGTAAGAGTGATCAAATACATAAATCATGGCTGGAATGAGATTTAAAATGATGGTTGTTTACTAGATTGCCATACTCACTGGTATTATAGAGGTAGGTGGGAGTTACAAGAGTTTAAACTTTCAAAGCATCTTGGATTTCATTTTTCCTCCAATTACTGTGAATAATAGTGTGAAATGCTTCCAGCAACATGGCCTGAACTGGTGTTTGGCAGATTGCTGTACTCACTGTTGTAGTGCAGCCTGCAAAGCAGGAGGACAGGTAGGTGACTCCATTTGAGCCGCACACTGGACTGACCGAAGAGGTGTAGCAGTTACAGTTACTCATGCAGGGGACCTCTGGTTTCTCACCCACCCGTAATGTCCTGGAGTGAGGGAGTAACAAACAGTTGTTTGTACACTGCGTACATATTCCTTTGTAAATAATAAAGTACCTGTATGTACAATAGAACATTTAAAGTCAAAATAAAGATTGTAAAAAACATTGACGTTATCAGTATGTGCTGGAGTCCATTCACCATCAGTGTGCTATTAAACAGCATTAAAACAATACAGACTGTGCATTACCATGGAATAACCACACACCTCAGCTGTGTGAGAAGCCACCACTGCGGTGTGCAGTTATTCCATGGCAACGCACAGACTGGAGTGTGTTAAAGCGCTTATAAAATGGTTGCTTACTTTTAATTTGTGAAAACTAATTTAAAGAAATAATAGTATTTTTGATACTGATGATTTTGAGGCGTGCGGTTATCGTTTAAAACTCCTCTTACTGTTGCCATGTTAGTACCCCTCATAAAAACAAGTAGTTCCTATTAAGTAATCATGTACATAGTTTTTTTCATGTACATTTTTTATTTATTTAATTAAAATGGCACGTTTTATAGCTTTAGTGATGCACTTATTTACGCTTTCTAATTTTTGGTTGATACAAACTCAACCCTGTCAACATCAGACAGTGTGCTAGCCTACTGTACTGTCTAGCTAATGCAGTCAGTACAAACCAACATTTGTGCAGTTGCCAGAGAAACAGCTGAGTAGCTGAATTTGCATTTAAGTTGTTTTTTTCTGGAGACATTTAAATATGCAACAATGCACAATCTTGACTGGGGACAAAAAGTTATGAATATGGATGGTCTTCATGTACACAGGTTCAGACACTATGTCAAATCATATATTTACCCTCACTATCAATGCAAAATAAATAAAACTGTCCCGTAATATCCTTTAATTTCTACCAGTGCATTTGTAATTACCACTCAAGATACCTGTTTAGTTGTTGCACATGTCATAACAACTGTGAGATAGAAAACTAATCCAGCAACCAGGATTAGGGAAAAAGTACCTAGCAGTATTTCGTGACCACTTTGCAGGATCTCAGGTGAATGAATGACATGCATATCTCTGGTCCGTGTTACAAGCAACTCCAGATGTTTTACCAACATTTGATATCATTCAAAATGACATACTACAGTCCCTACTTAAAGGTACAATATGTAGTTTTCCAAAACAATAACAAAAGACGTACTTTGCATTCAAAAAGCAAACATCACTATACCTATATTATATATATAATTCTTAGTTGTGTACTTACATTATCCTAAATGCTTCCACCAACTTTTAAAACCGGAGAAATTTGTAATATAATTCGAAGACATGGAACGTTTCATTTTGTCTTCCGTCAATGGCGTCATATAACCTTTGACTGCTGTAGTTGTTCTAAGTTCCAGGGAACCGCCAAACATAACGTGAATTAAGTTATACTATTTTTAACAATACATTACTTTGTCAGTGAACATTTTGTCTGCCGAAAACGCTAGATTTGAAGGTTTTCATTGACGACGATAACACAACCAATGATCCCACGCTACCTCCCAATGTCATCCAAGTACATATTTTGCTATTGTTTTGATTGAGAGACCCCTAGCGGCCAAAAACGACATACTGTATGTTTAATAGCTATTGCTTTGTCATAACAAACGATTTATTACAAAATGGATATGATGTGGCTGGCTAGCA
Source organism: Umbra pygmaea (assembly GCA_016801145.1). Taxonomy (NCBI): domain Eukaryota; kingdom Metazoa; phylum Chordata; class Actinopteri; order Esociformes; family Umbridae; genus Umbra; species Umbra pygmaea. The sequence continues at coordinate 12,929 of JACXGM010001908.1, read as the reverse complement.
TGTCTACATCGGTGACAATGTTATTGTGGTGAGTGAATGCTGAAATCATATTTATTTTGTAGATAAGTCTTATTCGAAAAATGGTTTGGAGACTTATAATGTAAATGTACTTCAAGTGAGAGGAATTGTCCGCCATGTTTTTTATTTTGTCCAGCTCCTCAGAGTTGGCGTATTGATACTTTTACATTATATACTACTATTTATTTATTTATTTATTTTATTTTATTTAACCTTTATTTAACCAGGTGGGCACGTTGAGAACATTTTCTCATTTGAGACGGCGACCTGGCCAAGATAAAAGCATCGAGGTACAGACAACAAGAAGTTACATATAAAATTACAAGACAAGGTGTGCACAATAAATAGTAAATTGTGATATTATAATCACTGCGCAGAGTGATTAGGCTACATCTGACCGTGCGCTTAACGGGGAATTGTCGAAGGCTTCAAACCCCATTTTAGCCATTCAAATTTCAGATATCTTCGAACCAGTTTTATAATATACATTAAACCAATAGAAGGCTGTGCTTACTCATTGCCATAGGCGATGGTCACCCCAGCAACAGGCCCTGTGTCACAACCAAGAAAGAGGAAGGAGACGTAGCAGGCGGTGGAGATTAGGTTCACTATCATGGCCATGCGAATGGCCCCTAATGCAGAGAGGTTCAGCTTCTTCACCAAAAGCCCCCCCAGGAATATCCCCAGGCAAGCACAGGGGATGGCTGTCATACCTGGAGAGATTGGATACCACCAGATTAACTTACTTTGAGCATTGATATTTTTCATTGTACTGCTCTTTCTTCACTATGTCACCAGGAGCTCTGGGACTTGTTTTACATTTGTGCTGCCCCTCACCTAGTAGTTGATTGGCTGAGGAGGTAGTGAGATTAAACTGCTGCTCCAGGTACTTTCCCAGAAAGGCAGCAAAGCCTGCCACCACACCAATCTCCATGCAGGCAGCCAGCGTGATACAAGTGAACACTGGGTTGGAAAGGAGGTGTTTGGTCACCTTAGGAATCACTGAAAATATAAGATGAGAAAATCTTTAATAGCAAAACATAACATTTAGTGTTCTCATCAAGCCTAATCTCTGAAGCACTTATGTTGTGTCATTTCCGTATGTTGTCTCCATTGTTAACTGTTTGCATTAGTTTGGGAAGCAACCTTGGGTTCTTGAAAGGCGCTATAAAAAATAAACGTATTATTATTATTATTAAGCACAGAAGTAAATTTCATGTAGTTTGTTTACTTTACGTATGTGTCCATTTGCTATATGGATTGCTATAACCAGCCTGCCTTGAACAATGCAGAAACGAAATTCAACACTAAACCCTTTCTGAAATGTCTTCAACAACTTTTTTTTCAGGAATGTTCTAAGCTGAGGAAACTCAGACAAACAGGAAAAGGAAATAAAATGCCCCCCAAATACATAACTTTACAAACTCAAAAGCTATTAATACCATGGTTCAGGTCTGTTGATGATGTTGTAAAGATATACTATCATTGAAAACATATCAACGGAACAACGGTGAACTCTGAACTATAGCAGTGCATTATTGACAAAAGGCCTTTTTGACAACAAACATGAACCACCGTACTGAGGCCTTTTTTATTATTATTCCCCCCCCCCAGATTTTCTCCCCTCCAAATTCCCACTAACCCTGCCTTGCCAGCAGCTTTGCAAGTCCTTACAGATGCGGGATGGCAAGATCATGTGCGGGATGATTACTTTCACCAACTATACTTCCGCGATTTAACTTACAGGCGCCCGATCTGGACACAAGGATTCACTGGAGAGCGACGTGGCAGGATAGATACTGTAATCTGATATATCGATCCCAAATCCCAGGCAGGGATATGCCAATTTTGCTACCCCTTCCTACCCATTCCACCCCGGGCAGCTCTGAACCAATTTGCACTCCCCCATGAGTCTGAATGCTGCGGCCAGGATATAAACCCTGGCCACCGTGACACAGCGACTTAGTCCACTGTTACAGATAGATACCTTTTTTAAGTACTCTGTCTAAACCGTTGTTTTGTTATTGTGCTGTCATTCTTTTTGGCTAAGTTGTCATTGCAAACGAGAATCAGTTCCCAAACCAGTTTACCTGGTAAAATAAACATCAAATAATAAAAATAAAAAAAAAATCCTGGTTTGGAGAGCAGTGCAAGAAAAGCATTAGGATTCTTCAAAGTAAAGCTTGAAGAATTATCTTCAACTCTGCTGAAATAAATCAAAGTTTTGACAATAATTTTATAACGTTAATCAAAAATAGTTATTTAAATAGATAGAAATGTATTTTCTTCTCACCTCTGAGCTGTTGAAAGCAGGAGGGGTCGTTGACAGGCTCATGGTGGTTGCATACCACCCCGTTGCTGGACTTGGGCATCTCATTGTAATCTAAGGGCAGGGAGGTAGATGGGAGCATGGCCTGTTCACTCTCCCCTTCACTGTCGTTCTCTCGGTTTGACAGGGTTTGGGGAAAGCCAAACATGAAGAGGGATGACAAGAAGAGTAAGGCACCACACAGGAGGAAGCCAGCCCACCAAGCACCAATCCACCGAGGGTCATCAGAAGTGATGGACAGCTTACCTGTGGACGGGAAACGCTTGTTTCAGATTAAATATTGATTGGAAAACACATGCCTGGATTGAACGATTAAATAATTTTACTTTAAAATGTAATCTAATGTTAGTTTAAAAGTGTGTTAATCATTCAGTAATAGTAATGAAATTCATTCTAATCATAAATTCTATTTTGGTTAAATCTTGTTTATTCTGAAAGACTGTTTTGGAGTGACGGGAGCCGGTATTTCCTTGCAACTCACTGGTGTCGATGAAGACAAAGTCCACGTAGAACTTAGTGCAGAGAGACCCAAGGAGAAAACCACAAGCAGGCCCAAAGACCAGAGTGGAGAATACAATACCTGCAATGACAGTGGAGAGAGAAAACATTTTAATACAGCAAATGTAAAGAATAAAAAACAAATATGAAACTCAACCACTAGATGGTACACTACATTCACTACTAGCCCATTACAGAATTCATCATGAGTCAAGCTTCCAAGTACAGAGGTGATTCAAGGGACTATGTCCTTGTATGGATTATTATATGTATGATTATATGCAAATCTTGTGCAAAAGCATGTGTCAAAGAAAAATGTACTGAACTCCATGTAAATATGCGTGTCACCTTTGATGCTAACTAGCAAGATTAGCTATTTCAACAGTGACAGAGTGTATAGAAGAACCTTAAATATCCTGTATGTAGTAAAACAAAAAAACTGATATAAATTTTCACCATGTTACCATTTATTTGCCCATAATCATTAACCCATGCCGTACAATGAGAAAAGCGTTCAGGCTACAGTCTCTCTAATTATTCACTTGATGTGGAAAGACATACCTAGTACAAAACATATATGAATTTAAACCACCCAACTCTAATAATGTGGCCAGCTAAATTAAGACTGAGATTAAAGTGTAATCTCTGAGAGGGTGAAAGACACAGAGCTAGACAGAGGGATAATGCTCAAGAAACCTGGGAGGCTTTATATGGCCAACCAATATGTTGTTTTACCACTCACAACACGTCATGCAAATTGATTCATTCAATGAAGACCAAAACATTTGAATGTCTTTTCGTCAGTGCTTCACAATGTATTGAATGTTAATATAATGTGGATTACAGCATTATAAGCATTTCCTGGACTCACTGACACGCCCCACAGCCTACTGCTGATCCCCCAACTGTTCTCAGGCTGGCTCTGGCTTAGGCAAGTCATGTCTAGTGCAAGCTCAGAGCCCATGACCATGTTTTTAATGAAGCAAAATCAGGATTGACATAATACTGAGCTCTGGCAACCACTGTTTTGAAATGGCTTATGGGCAGTAAGAGAATGAGACGTGGGTAGACAGGTAGCACAAGTTGATTCACAGTAAAAAAAAAAGACAAAACTTTAAAAAAAGATCCTCAATATTACAAATCTGTTTAGCACTGAAAGCATAAAAACTCTCTCTGTAGATGTGCTAAATTTAACAAGGGTTCAGTGGCAGGGTAGAATAGGAGCCTGACCAAGGGAAGAAGTCGCTAACATTAGCCTCATCTGTTTTCGGGTCTGCCCTAGCACCACCATCAGTGGCCACTCAGCTCCAGTCAACATGACAAATACTCTACATATGCCTCAAGCTGCCAATAATGAGCATGAATGGAAAAAAATCGACTCTTTAATTCATACTGGCTAAGATCAAAGTGTTATCCCTTACTGTGACAATGAGATCCTAACCACACCAACATATGTCAACATATACAAAGGGAATTAGTATGCATGATCATTAATTCTGGTTATCCTGGCATACAAAATCTTCCTCTCAATATGACTATTCTGAATATTTTGCAAGGTTATAAAAACCAGCCTGTAATTTTCCAGCACATTACACAGGACAAACCTGGTACATTTCTCTGGTTAAATACTGGGTAGTTTGGGGTGTTTGCTTTAAAGTTGTCAAGCTGGAAACCATACTGTATTGCTTCTCCCTGAGACCTATTAAAAATCCTGTTTATCTGGGACATTGTCACTAAAGCCAATGTGGCTTGTTGGTTAAAAGGAAATGGAGAAACCAGTTTGACACCAGTGCCTTGGAGTCCCCATCACCAAATCTGGAAATCAAAGCCAGTTCCTCTCCATAGTTTTATTGCAACACTCTACTTGTGTATTTAGACCTGGTGGGTGCGATGAATGACAAGGTAGAACTGCAAATCAGTACGATTAATCATTATCATTAATTTCTTGTTTGTGATCACCCTTATCTTGTGGTAACACATTTCTATCCTGATGGGAGTGGTCTCATCCAGGATGACAATGCCCCTATCCACAGGGCACGAGGGGTCACTGAATGGTTTTATGAGTATAAAGATTATGTGAATGATATGCTGTGGCAATTTAACACCTATGGGAAGACAACTGAACCCCTACGTTATATTTTGGACAGACATCTTAGACAGCGCTCTCTACCACTATCATAAAATCACCAAATATGGGGATTTATTTACTAAGAATGTTGTTGAATGTACTCTAGTACAAAGTACTTCCAGGAACTTGTAGAATCTATGCGGTTGAGCATTGAAGCTGTTTTGGTGGCCCGTGGTGGTACCTTACTGAGAAACATTATGTTGGTGATTTTCCATTCATTTGTCAAAGGTTTATTTTTACACGTCTCAGTTAAATTGTCCCTGTATAACAAAGGAGAAAAAAACAACACAAAAATATGACCTGTCTCACGATTTTCCGGCAATGCGAGCCATGTTGCACTGAACATGGGTCTTTGTAGTTTTAGCTAGCAGCACAGTCTAGACTCGATCCTAGACCTTGGTGCTCAGCTTAACAATAAAAAAGACAACCTTGCACTGCTGCTTCACCAGGGTGCACCTGGGGCCCTTTGATGTTTAAAGTACAAATATTGCAACCTTGAATTGTAAAAGCATACAATTCATACAAAAAGCATAAACGATTATAAGACTTTCAATAATGTATATACTTCTTGTTTCTCTCATAACTACTTAGAATCATGTTGACAAGACCATGCATTAAGTCAGACTGGGGAATAAAGATACTTGTCATCTGTAGTTATTGCCTGATTATTTTCATTCCAGAATTTCCCCAAAATCATAAAACGCCAATTCTGTAACCTGTGGATCAGCAGTTTGCATGTGTGTTACATTCAAACAACAAGCTCACTTACCTCTGTCAAGAGATTTATGACTGAATTAAGATTACATTTTTATCCCTGATATATGTAACACTAATAATTTATTTGGCACTGAGAAGGCACCATTTTTTACCTCGAGATGGAGAACGTTTTTTTTTTAACAAGACTGACAATAATGCAAACATACAGTATCAAAGTCAAACATAATGCACATTATATCTATACCCACCCCTCCCCCGGCTGACCATAAAATCCCTCCCACTACACGCAACACCCCCACACCAAAACCCAACCTGCCTTACACCCACATAGCAGAGACAGGGATTATTTTACCACAAAATGTAAAAAAGTTATTACCATGAATAGAATAGATTAACTCAATTGTCTTTTAATTTTTACACCAAATAGAATTGTGTCTTTGATGCTCATGGCGTTGAATGGTAAGAAAAGGCACACAAACATGTATGGCCAATTCCAAAAACACTTAACTGTTCTTCTGATTCTATCTATGACTATTGTCAGACAGCCTTTAAGCACATTTTCATCAATGTAAGATTCAACCATTAGCTTTTATAGTTATTACGGTAATTGAAAAATAATCCATGAAACAAAACTTCCAAAATAATAAATATAGTTGTATACATTTTGAAAAGGAGCAAACAGATTAGAAGCACGTTTTCATAACAAACTGTTGCACAATTACACATTTCTGACCACTGGTTGTAAAAATAGCACTAATGAGCCAGAAGGGATCCCCAAAAATGATAGTGGGCTATGTCATGCATGTGCAGATATGTACTGTATGTTATCAAAATCAATTTCATTCAAACTTATAATTCAATTTCTATCTGAGGTATAAAAGGGATTCTACTTATAGATTTTGTACATACAACATGTTTACAATAACAGGTTTAACGTTATAGCTAAAGTCGCAATTGGTAATTGGTCTTTTGTCTGCTAGAACTGAGTGCTGTGCAGCTGCCATTTTAAGAGCTTACTTAGTTACAGCAAACATTGTCTAATCATAGCAACAACACAACCATCGCTGTCACCACAGGAAACCCCAAAACGGAAATTCAGTCTGTGAAATTACCTTCCAGGACATGACCGTTATAGTGAGTCAACATCCAGTAACAGGATAAAAGTTTCCACCAACCTCTCTGTGCTCCAACCCTTATGCGCTACAGGCTTTATAACCCTCAATGCAACAGCATAAGCATCCCAAATCCCATGCCACGACCCAACAGACAGCCAGAGAATACAGTCTTTTATAGGCCTGCCAGTACCAGCCAATACAACGTAATATCTAACAGCATTTAAACTGAGCAGAAACACAAATTATCTGTGAGAACGTGCACACCTTTTATGGGCAATTCTGTATTGAGGTCAACCTGAGCATGAAAAACTAAATAGCTAATTTCCTAATTTAACATTTTTAAGTTAGAGTTACAAGTCTCTAGTGAAATTTTCAGTCAATCACATTTCATAGCTTTTAGTAATGGCTTACGGTAAATGTTTTGCTACCCACGACTATTCAAACAATATGAAACCATGTTTGTTTATTTAGTGCCAGTATAAAATTTTACGATGTATGTTGACTTAGACAGGAAGTGTCGTATCTGTAACGTTTGACAGAGAAGGTTGAGTATGATTATATGCAAACTTCCCATGCAAACTCGAGTTTAAGGGTTGATGTAATGTAAACTTGGTTTCCTTCCTGTCTTTGTCAATACTCTTTCTAAGCTCTTTTTATAAGGAATGTGTCGTAAAAGGATTGGTCACTCAAAGGTAGATCATGATAAAAAGTGAATACCCTTTGTACGGCTACCAAAGTGTGGACTAAACAGCAAATGATAAGACTGTTAGTTTGTCTTAAAATGAATCAGCTACATGGCTTTAAATCTGAACCTGCATTCACCTGGCACTGTATTTTCATGGTCCCCTGCCTCTTGACTTGTTTTCACTTGTACACATGCAATCATCACAGTATAACACCAAGTCAATTAAACATGAGGGATATCAATCTGTCCAGTTAGGAAGCATAAGCGATTGTGAATCAAAGTCACCTGTTTTGGTGCAAATGAGTGGCAACAGCAATACAACTACCAAAAAGGGAATAGTTTTGCAGGTGGTGGCCACAGACAACTGCTCTCTCCTTATCCTTTCTGATAGATTTGTCATCAGTTTTACATTTTGCTAGTGTTCTTTGTCACTACTAGTATCTTGAGGTGGTACCTGCAGCTCGTTCATGTTGCACAGGTAGTCCAGCTCCTCCAGGATTGCACATCCATACATGCCGTCACAAGGTTTGGTGCTTTTCCCAGTACAAGGGCAAGAGCATCTACGGCCCTGTCCAGTCTCAAGAGCATCAAGGAGATACCAGGAGACATGCCGTTACACAACGAGACCAGGACAGGGCCGTAGAAGAGCATCAACCCAGCAGCAGGACCGTTATCTCTTCACTGAGCACGTGACAGACGTGAAAGAGTCTGGAAACACCGTAATGAATGCTATGCTGCCTGCAACATTATCCAGCATGACCGGTTTGGTGGTGGGTGAGTAATGGTCTTGGGAGGCATATCCTTGGAGGGCTGCACAGACCTCCACGTGCTAGCCAACGGTACCCTGACTGCTGTTAGGTACTGAGATTAAATCCTCAGACCCATCATCAGACTTTATGCTGGTGCCGTGGGACCTGGGTTCCTCCTGGTGCAGGACAAGGCCCAGCCTCATGTGACAAGGGTGTGTAGGCAGATCCTGAATGAAGATGGCATTGATGCCATTGACTGGCCCTCACGTTCAGGCCTGAATCCAATTGAGAACCTCTGGGATGTTATGTACTGGTGCATCAGACTATCCAGGAGCTCACTGATGCGCTGATCCAGGACTGGGAGGAGATCCCCCAGAACACCATCCGCAGTCTCATTAGGAGCATGCCCAGACGTTGTCGGGAGTGTATACAGGCACGTGGGGGCCATACACACTACTGAGTCACATTATGAGTTGCCCTGATGAAATTCATGCAAGTTGGAACAGCCTGTGATCTCAATTGTTTACTTAGATTTTCGGTGTGAGTTTGAATCCAGCACTCAATCGGGTGGTGATTTTGGCTCCCATTGACCGTTGTTACATAATTTTGTTCTCAACAAACTACACAATGTACAGTAAAGATTTTTATCTTTAATCATTGAGACCCGATGTGTGATTTTGTGTGTTCCCTTAATTCTTTTGGAGCAATGTTATTAGCAGCCGTCTCATGGGAGTCATTTGGTCCGATGATTGTTCTGCATTTTCATAAAATGCACAAGGAATATGAGGCCATTTTACAGGACCAGGTGCACCCCATGTTTCAAACAATGTTTGGTCATGATGTTTCAATATTCCAGGATGACATTATCCACATTTACACTGCAATACAAATTCAACTAGCTACATAATGTGTTGAAAAGCATAAGATCATTCTGCCCATGACTATAGTCTGTACAAAACTATCATCCTCATATGTCATTGTATACATTAAATTATACTGTAGCTAGCCCCAAACAAACTTCCATGTATATGCTTTTTGTAAGCACGTTGCACACAGTGTATGTTAATCAACACATTTTTCTCTGCTGCTAATCCAGCTTAGTTTTTTTACCAGTTTCAATGATATATATTGCTCGAGTATATATATATTATATTATAATAGAATGGTTTGTATCAATAGGAAAACTATTGATTTTCTAACCAAGCATTTCACTGTAAAAGAAAATGTTCTAAAACTGGGTCACCCACACCATCACTCAGTATCAAATTATAATGAGTAAATGTTTACATGTACAATCCTGTATTTACTATAGTACTCTTTTCATTTATATTATTATTGCTATTATACATAGTGTTTTGCAATTTTTTTACTGACTATTACTGGAGCCGTGGCATATGATTTTCACTATAAATGTTATTACATCTGCATATCACAAAACAACTAAGTCAACGGTGGTCCTACATATTACTAGGTCCTTGATATTAATATATTGATAATTGTTTACAATATTTTGTCCACCGCCTGCATGTACTGTTAATTGGCAATGAACCTATTGTGACCTATGCATCTGAATTTACAGTTACCCCATTTTTCTCCCCTCCCAATTGGTCTTGTCCAATTCCCACTGACCCTGCCTTGTTGGCAGCTCCGCAACCCCTTCAACAGATGCAGGATTGTGAAGGGCGCTCACGTGGCTCCTTCAACCACATGTTGCCAAGCCGTCTGATTCTTATCACACTGCTCGTCCACCACGGAAGCATTTAGTTAGTTAAACTACAGTATACACAAGGAGTTGCTGGAGAGCAACTTGGCAGGGTAGATAATACGATTTAACCCATATACCAGGCAGTGTGGTGCCAGTTTGTGCTGCCTTGTGCAAGGGCACAAGGGCTTCTGGACAAAGTCAGAGAATCCGTAATCAGTTACTGACTACCGTGATGTAGTTTGTCCTGCAAGGCAGCGACTATAACATGTGGAACCCCAGTATGTATTTACTTCCAAGTCAACCATTGTTTTACACTTTTTTGGGTGGATTAGTTGGACTAAGGATTAGGTTGAGTTTCAGACAGTTTGTTTGGACATAACAACTGAGGATTGTCTAACTTCTTTTAAGGTTCATGACTCTGCCTTTTCACATATGGGTTGATCTGTTAATCATCTCTGTCATGTTAACAGTCATACACCGTGCAACTATACTGACCTAAATAACAAGCGTAAGAGCTCAAGTAGGCTCACATCAACCAGTCAGATGCCATTACAGTACATCAGGATCATCCTGCTTACCACCCCATAAAGACACCACTAACGTCAGCATGTGGACCGGCTTGCTGTTCAGGTATGATGACATTCACGTTAGGCTGTTACTGTGCAGTAGGTGTGTCTTCTTCACAATAACTATACAGTGCCTTGCGACAGTATTCGGCCCCCTTGACATTTTCGACCTTTTGCCACATTTCAGGCTTCAAACATAAAGATATGAAACTGTAATTTTTTGTGAAGAATCAACAACAAGTGGGACACAATCATGAAGTGGAACGAAATTTATTGGATATTTCAAACTTTTTTAACAAATTAAAAACTGAAAAATTGGGCGTGCAAAATTATTCAGCCCCCTTAAGTTAATAATTTGTAGCACCAACTTTTGCTGCGATTACAGCTGTAAGTCGCTTGGGGTATGTCTTTATCAATTCCGCATATCGAGAGACCGAATACTTTCGCAAGGCACTGTATGTATACTTTTCAAAAAGTGAACGCACCCAAAAACTGTACACTGTAACAGTGTAAATTACTATGCCTTCATTTTTTTGTTCCTCGATTAGAAGAAAGGTGTCAGCTTCATTTAATTTAATTTGCAATCAATTCAGGAAGTACTACACCCAAAAAGGTGCCGTTGCAATTCCAGTTGTGATCAAAGCATTTCAATTCTAAAAGAATTTATTTTGACATGGAGTTTGGTTCACTTCCTTTAATTGACTGGAATCGAACCAAACCGGTTTACATGAGCGTCTAGGCATTAGCATAAAGAAACGTGTTTGGTTGAAGAATTTTGGGTGGAGATTCAGGTTAGCTAACACATTATGTAAACTGAAAGACTCCAAAAGAGCTGTGGTGTTCAAATATTCCCTTGGTGGGTCTTGAGAGATGACACAACCCTGAAACATAGTTCATGGTCAGGTCATACCGATCAAGGGTGTATGAATGATATTGATATTGGGGGGGACACACCATATATTTTTCACAAATTGTTCGTATTATTGGGGGGGACCACATCTGTAACATTGGGGGGGACATGTGCCCCCTGTGCCCCCTTGCTCCTACGCCCTTGATACCGATGGTGTAAATGCAACTTATCAAGCGCACATACTCAGCTATATTTTGTCTATATGAAGTAATATATAAGGGGAATTGTAAATTTTTGGGATTGTAAGACATGCACACAATGTGTACCTACAGTAATAGTGGAGACCCAATACTTATTCACAACACTTCTGGTAGCAAACTGAATCAATGATTAAAGAATATGCTTTTATTTCATGTTTTGCGAACAGTAAAAAAGACAAATTAATTGTGTAGTTGAGAACCTGATGATCCATATTTAGAAGCAATGCAGAAAGCAGCATACTTCTTGCTTTGGAGGAATATGTTGAAAGCATGAACCGACACTGACAGCAAACTGAGAGAATAAACAGAGCATGGAGGAAGAATCTGTGACCTGCCTGCTTGATAAGAGACAGGGCGGGTAGCAACTATGGAAAGTAGAGAGGGGACTCAGAGGCTGTGGTTAAGCTATGCCTAATCATTACAAATATTTTTTTTATCTGGGGGATTTTTGCCAGATCTTGTTTGAGCAAGGAAGAGATTAGTGTTGTCCCAGTCTTTTATATATTTTCTTACTTGAAGCAATTTGTTTTCAGATGCCCTGGTACAAAATGTTTTACTCAAGGTTGTATACAAGAACATATTCTATACATTCCATTTAATTTCCTAGGAAATTGCACTTTAGAGCTCTACATAGCAGATAGATCCAGAGCAAGACACAAATGTAAGCAAAGACAAATACTGTCCAGGTTTGAATAAGAAGTATCCTTAGGGTAAACATTCTATATCAACAATTATTTTATTTTGTTTATTTTTAAAACAGAGAATTCTGTAAGGCCAATGATTGAAACCAGCAATGACACTTTACAAGCCAGAGAGTCCATTTAAAGACAACACATTTCTGTTGTAAGCCTTTACTTATGCTTCACTGAAACACAAGAAAGACATTTTGGTCCCCCAGAACCAGTATGTTTCTGTTTGGTTAGGCATAAAGTTCGGTGAGCTGGGATTTCATTCACATGCTCAGGTCAGTCATTTGGTGGGACACTAGCCATAAATCCTTGGTAGATGAAAATGAGTCATTGGAGTGTCATACTGTGTGTTAATCCCCTAACACAATAACATATGAAAGCTCAGTAAATGTCAGGTGAGTAAGAGTAGAGAAATATCTTGTCTCTAGTGGTGCAACGGATCGTCACTGATCCGTGATCCGTTCGGATCAATATCTTCGGTTCGGGACACACGTGATCCGCGGATTGATTACTGAAATAAAAAAGTTTTGCGCATGTTCAGTCCGCTCACAGCATGGTCATGGCGAGCGGAGGAACGGAGGAGCTTGGACGTCCCGCGTCATTTAAATCCCCTGTATGGG
>JACXGM010001907.1:0-42500 GCA_016801145.1 Umbra pygmaea | reverse complement strand
TAGTACTGGTATAATACTGATCATGTACTGTATATATTTGTATATTATGTGATTACATTTGGCTTATATACCGCAGAGATTAAATTTCAAGCTTGAAAGCAAGTGGTTGTCATGACAGGATCCACAAACTGGCACATATAAGTACAGTACATGTACAGTATACGCAGAATTGAACTGTCGGGATCCATTTTGGCTGAACAGTGGTACTTTTAAACCAGTGGCCACAAACGTAGACTGCCTTTTTAGTTCTGTTTTTAAAGGCAAGTGTCAGATGTACAGTAAATCTGCAGGACTGGTTGTGGTGTTCAATGCAAAATAGGTTTTACCAGGTTCCTAGGATGACGTAGCATGCTTTAATAAGTAATCTGAAATTAACTTTTGTGCGTAGATGGCAATATGGACGCATTGTCAGTGACGAAGTGAACCATCCTACACAAAGATGTGAAAGCGCAGCGGCACGTCAATTATTTAATTCAGTCAACCCATGGAGCATGGAGACGTCATACCAATGCAGGCCTTGCATAATGTTATGTTGTTTACAGCAAACACAGAGAACAAGCATACCTACAGTGATAAACAACGTTCTTTTAAAAATGATTTTGGTGGGGGATGTTTTGCTTTATTTTCATAGTGACATTAGTGAAGGATAGAGAGTGGTTTAGTTGAATGAGCATGCTGCAGCAGTACATGTTTACCAGAGTGAGCACCTTTGAAATATCTTAGCTGCTATAATAATCCAAATTTGCGACATTTCGGCAATGCTGGGATCCTCCCACTTCCATTAAACAAAATGGGATCATAGTTGGAGCACATTTCCTACACAAAAAAGGATGTACAATATAAAAGGCTTACATGTACAAAAAGAATGCATAAAACAATCTCAAACAACTGTTTGGGTCTCTGTCAAGAAGAAAGACATGAGGATTGGCTAAGTCAGGGAAGCCCAGAGAGCTTCAGTATAATCCATCACCCGGAAAGCTGGAGGAGGGTGAGGAAAGTGCTGATGGGAGTTTTCCTTAGAGCCTTCACAGTAGCCGTCAGTGTTGGGCCTGTCAGACTGTAGGGTCTGCTTAACACAGCAGGAGCCCTCATGGGACTCACTACGCATCTTTACACCAGCTTATGTATAGCCCTAAGCCCTTTCTGCTTTTAAATGCACATTGCAGAAAGTACGAACACAATTGAGAACCTACGCTCCCACAGGTCGCTCTGAATAAGAGTGCAAAATGAAAAATTTCAAATGAATTGTTTTTAAATTATTGTAGCAGGCAAACCGACAAACAGGCCATTTGCATGTCTTGAGGATCAGTAGAAAATAGATTTACATATCGCCTCCATATTAATACACATTAGTTAACCAAGTTATATAAGTAGAGGAGAAATGTACTAATACATATACCCCATATTACCACACATTAGTAAACCACAAGTGTAGAGGAGAAATATACATATTTCCTCCATATTAAAACACATTTGTAAGTCATTTATGTAGAGGTAGAAAGAGCTGGTGTATTTTGTTTAGTCCTCTGGTCTGCCTTAACCTTTCCTTGTAATTTCTGTTTCTGAGCCTGCCTGTCACATCTCGCCTGTGGTTTCTGATCATTTGTTTCAGGACTTGCTGTGTGTTTGGTCTATGCCTTCCTCCTCCGTATGGGCGGTGGATGTGGGCTGTGTCGATTGATGTGTCTCAGAGCATTACATCTCAAACTTGGGCTCACGATGACACCCCCTCCCCCCCATCTTCTCCAGCAGCCGCCCTCACAGCATTACCTTAAGTTGGAGCTTTCTCTGCCAATGTATTTACACTGTCACTGCAAATAGCAGCAGCCCTGCAGATGATACTAGAAACAATATCCTCTGGTTTTTATTAAACCCATCTGCACATTGCACACGCCCGCATTTTGGAATGCAACCAAGAGGTTGATGAATGCTATACCCTTTTACCTAGCCTCTAACAAGTGCTTCTGTGGTGTGTTTACAGGTCGTTTTGGGAGTGGGTACAGTGGGGTGTGTAACAACCCTGGGCTTTTGGAGACGGAAATGTCCTAAGTCTCGTCCTTGTTGCATAGCAGGGGGTCTCCTCAAAAGTCAATGTCCCTAGAGCACTGTACACGTAATGCACTAGAACGTTCTTTAACTGTAAGTGGTGTAGCGCATCCTTTTTTTGCACAGGGTCCCTCGCGCACTCTTTCCTCACAGCGTGATAGGTGAAAGTCACAAGGAAAGTAGATGTCGAAAGGATTATGTAAATGCATTAACAATCTGTTACCATTAAGCGGTCCAACGTCATGTCAGTCGAATGATTTGTGGCACATGACTTGCACTTTAAGAAGATTGAAATTCACACTCGGTTGGCCCTGGGCATGATTGATAAGAAACACAAGTAATAGAGATTCTTCCCTGCTTCTCTGTGTTCCCACAGGACCTGGGACTTCAGGGAACCTCACTTAATGATATCCTGTATAAGAATGCAGCATTTCTCAACCTGGTGGACCCAATCTCCCATGAGCTCTTGCTCAGCTTGGCCAAAGATATGCAGTGTCCAAAAAGGGTAAGTCAATGGTCCTGTTTGACTGTTGATGTTTGTCCATCTGTTACCATCTCTTTAGCTATGCTGTTGTCAGGGATTATCAGTTGAGGTCAGACACTGATAATAAATAGCTTAAAGATACTGTAAGTAAAAGTCAGCTACGAGGGTCAGTGTAAGGACACAAATGACTGCTAGGATGTAGTTTATTTTGTGCAAGCATTGTGCAGTTGTGATTAGGCACGGATTAATGTGGATGTTTGTGTGTTTACTTAAATATTAGAATATTTGTGAGAACCTGAACTCTTCACTAGAATTGGAAGGCCAGAACTTATTATAAATGCTCCATGTTAAAGGTAGGGTTAGATTTGGATATAGAGTTTAGTGTTCAAGTTTTAGTGTTAGGTCTTGGTGAAATAGGATTTTGAATGTTGATACATTTGTGTCCACGAAAAGTCCTCATAAGTATAGTAAAACAACTGTGTGTGTTTGTTTGTATGCATGTTCTTGTCTGTGTGGGTATTTGTGTGCACACTGGAAATGTGAGGCTACTATTTATAACCAATGTCCAGAAGTAGGTCAGGCACAGTGTATTGCAATTTTGCCAAAATACACAAATAACAGTAATATATCATAGCACATATTATATTTCTTCTTACTTAATTCAGTATTTGCCATTTATTTCAAGTGAGGTCAAAGTAAAGCATACAATAGTTTATATAGAGATGATGGCCCAAAGTATGCATGCTTCTCAACCCTGTTTTCATAAACTTCGTAAAGTCTTGGTGTCAATGAATTTAGTGAGCTGGAATCTATCAAATTGACGTGGTTGACCTCTCTGTTGCTTTAGCGATGCACCAGTCATCTTTTGATGAGCTCTTTTCCCAACAAATGGATTCCCAGAAGAATATACAGGAAAGAGGCACACTTCCCAACAATGACAAATGGCTAACTAACAGGCTTTATAATTGTTTCAAACCAGCACCAGGGAGTTCTAACAGCACATTATCCTCACAGTTCAGTATACCGTAGACAAGTTGAACTTAAGCTACTTGAGATATTATTTTTCTTCTCTTTAACAGATTATGATAAAGACCAGTGAAAAAAGGATACTTTGAAGTAAGAGTAGAATATCGAGCTAGTGGTTTTGGGCTTTATTTTGAAGTGTTGTTGTGAGTGGTTTTTGAGGTGTTTTCTGAGGTGGGCGCCTTCTGGCTGGAGACTTGGCAGGGTTATCTGTGAAATGTGACAGGAATTAAGTGAGTCGGTCGGCTGTTAGGCCTCAGGGCTAAGGCCAACTCAGTGGTACCTCAGTCATAAAAGTTACACATTCAGTTTAGGCAAAGATGACTTCTGACAGGACAATTTTGTGTGAACTCAATATGTTTATTTGTAGAGATCATTTATGATTTGTCACAATAGAAATGTGCTTAGTCGGTTGTTCGTCATTCATCTTAATTCACCTGACTAACAATCCAGTGTCAACAACCACATGAAAATGCATCTTTTTAATGAGCTACAAAACATCCCTTCTGTTCTGCAGCCAGCCACACTGTCTGTTTAACTCCAGAGCCCTATGGTGGCTAAGGCTGATGAATATTCAGAATCCTGTTTGAATATGAGTGAAAAACATGTTTTGAACACTATTGAACGGATTCCTTGTTGACAATGACCCAATTAGCATCAAAGAGAAATACATGCTATTTCCAGATTCTAGTCAAGGACTTTTCTAAGAATACTACCTATCCTTCCCCACAAAGATTTAACATAGCAAAGACTGAAATGGTCTTCTTCAAATATCACCATCATCCTATTGCCTGAAATAAAAGGTTGGAAGTACACAAGGGATGTTTGTTCCACAGTGTGGGAGGAGGGGGGATGCTTAATCGCCTGAGGTAAATTGCCCCAGTCGTTTTTTTCTATTTTGCTGCATTGCCTTTTTGTTGTTGTTGTGTCGTAGCATTAATTAGATTTACCCTGCTCTGCTCAACCCAATCCGTTTAAAGTGTTTGACAGAGGAAGAGAGAGGGGTGGAGAGAGAAAGAACCACAGAGCAAAGCTGGAGCAAGACCAAGAAGGAGGAGAGACTGAAACATATTGAGATGCATGAAAGGCTTCAGGCAAACATGTTAGATGACCATGGGAGATGAGCCTTGAAATAATGTGTTAAAAGCAGCCAAGTGGTTGCACCGTTTATAGAGGGTTAAGTGAGAGGGATCAGACAACTACAAATAACCTTCACCTTTTAAACCAACATTATAGGAGCTAAGGAAATACACAGCTGTCAAATCCTAGGACTTTTAAATGAGAGGCCTACAGTGGTCCATTGAAATGCCAATTAGTCTAGATGTTCTACACCTGGCTCTATTGGTTTAGAGGACACTGGGCCCCATCTTGCACCCAGCGCAATTTACTTTTTAAACCGACCCATGTATCATTCCTATTTTGCACCCGACGCACAGGGACCTTTCCCTCCACAGCAGGCGTTGGTAAATTAGGGAATGAATTTACGCTCCCGTATGCGGTTCAGCGAAAAGAAGAGGTGTGCTCAGGCGCAAACGTTCCCTGGTGCTATTTTGCAGGTCCCAAAAACAATTTCACCACATACTGGCAAAAACCTAGTTAAAAGTCAGTGGCGTGTTTTTCAGATGCTATTTTAAGGGTGCATGCTTGGTAAAAATAGCGTGTGCACAACGAGCATACACTTTGCTCCTCTTATCTACACAGACGCAGCAGTTCCCATTATTGGAAAAATATTACCACACAAGGGAAATCATTGTGTATGACATGTGTAAATCTAGTGTACACATTTATCCAAATTATTCAGGCTGAATTATTCGCACTGATATACATTAACCGCAAGGGAACCCATTTAATCAACATACATGTAATTTGCGATGCTAATAGTAAAATCACCCGTGTCTTTGCAAATTACCCTGGCTCAAGCCATGACTTATTTATGCTGGCAAACTCTGCCATTCCTGCAATCTTCCCACCCTTGGATGGGTGGCTGTGAAGGGGACAATGGATAGCCGTTAAAGACATGGCTGGTGACACCATTTATGATGTCAGCAACAGTGCGTGAAATGCTGTTTAATCGAAAACACACAGAAACACGCATTGTAATTGAACAAACATTTGGCATACTGAAAATATGCTTCAGGTGTTTGGATAAGACCTGGTTGAGGCACTTACAGTACAGTCCTCAAACATTTGCAACATTCTTTGTGGCTTGTTGTGTTTTACACAACATTTCCATGAATCATGGATGTGTTGATGACATAAATGAGGAAACATTAGAGGACTTAAGGAGACATGATTTTTAAATGCGTGTGCCGTTGCCACTTAACCCAAATTCCCCAGCAGCAGGAGAAGAGAGATTATTTGACAGAAGAGTGAGGTAAGCAAAGTAATATCGGTCAAATGTTAGACTACCAGTACATTGCAAATATATCACCATTCATTCATAACCTCGTGATTCAGTGAGAGTGAGCCCATAACATAGGAAAGTATTTGCCTAGCAACACTATATTATGTCGGCAACATAAACTTAGATTTTTCCCTTTCAGAATAATAGTATTCATTTTTAATTCATTGCAATAATCAT
Source organism: Umbra pygmaea (assembly GCA_016801145.1). Classification (NCBI taxonomy): domain Eukaryota; kingdom Metazoa; phylum Chordata; class Actinopteri; order Esociformes; family Umbridae; genus Umbra; species Umbra pygmaea. The sequence continues at coordinate 36,366 of JACXGM010001907.1, read as the reverse complement.
TGTGATTTCATTACAAAGCTAGTGAATTGTAACCAAATGCAATGTTACACCCTGCCCAGGGAGGGCTGGCGTTCACAGAGATTTTTCACATGGACTTTGTGTGTTTATGTGTTATCAGTGCATTGCATGTAGTTTTAGTTTTCACTTTAGTTAAGTGTACTGTCCCTTTAAATGTGCTGACACCTCTCCTCAGTTTTCCTTGCTAGGATAGGGTTCAGATTTGGCTAGACTGGTATCTTGTAGATCTGATTGTTAACAACATTCAGCCGTGTTCAATTAGTTAGTCAGTTAGTCCTATATAAGCTGTGCCAAACTGAGGAGAGGTGTCGGTCATTGTGATATGTTGATTCACATTATGGGTGGAATATTTTTACTCTGCTTTGAGAAGGCTGTCCGGGAGCTGTACCTACGTGAGTTGCATACGGCCCTATTTTAACGATCTGAAACGCAAGTATCAAATGCGAAACGCAAGTGACATTGTGGGAGGGTCCCGGGCGCTGTTGCTATTTTACCGGCGGCATAAATGACTCTTGCGCCCGACGCAAATCTAAAATGGGAGAGCAGACGCGCTTGTTCCATGGCGGATTGCTATTAAAACGGCAAATTGCTATTTTTCTTTTTACAAAATGTAAATAAATTAATGTCACAAGACATACTTTCCAATGTTTTGGACTCACCCTCACTGAATCACAAAGTTATGAATACATGGTAATATTTTTGCAATGTAGTCTAACATTAGACCGATATTACCTTACTCTTCTGTCAAATAAGCTCTCCTCACCGGTTCTGCATTTCTGGGCATTTGGGTTGTGGCAACGGCACATGCATTTCAACATCACGTCTCCTTAAGTCCTCTAATTTTTCATCATTTATATCATCAACACATTCATGATTCATGAAAATGTTTCGTAAAACACAACAAGCCAAAAAGAATGCTGCGACATTTGAGTAGTGTACCTCCTGTTCTATCTAAACACCTGACGCCCATGTTCAGTGTGCCGAATGTTCGTTCAATAAGGCTACACTGCGTGTTTGTGTGTGTTTTCGATTAAACAACATTTCACGCACTTGCTGGCATCATAAATTGTGTCATCATTAACCCTGTCTTTAACGGATAGCCGTTGTCCCCTTCACAGCCACCCATCCAAGGGGGGAGTCCTCATGGCAAAGTTGCCATAAATGAGTCATGGCTTGAGCCAGAGTTAATTCGCAAAGACATGGGTGATTTTACTATTATCATTGCAAATGACTTGTATGTTGATTGAATGGGTTACCTTGAGGTTGATCTATATCTGTGCGAATAATTAATTCAGAATAATTTGGGTAAATGTGTACACAGATATATAACTATTTTTTCACATCTTCGGACACCACAATGATTTCCCTCGTGTGGTAATCTTTTTCCTTCTAATTATGTATTTCAATAACAAAGAACTGCTACATTTGTGTAGATGAGAGGAGCAAAGTGTATGCGCGTTGTGCACAAGCTACATTATGGTTAAGCATGCGCCCTTAAAATAGCATATGAATAACACGCCACTGACTTTTAACCAGGTTTTTCCTGGTCAGTGGCGGAATTGTTTTCGGGAAATGCAAGATAGCACCAGGGAACGTTTGCGCCAGAACACGCCTCTTATATTCGCTGAACCGCCCAACGAACGCAAGTTCATTCCCTAATTTACCGACGCACGTCTGTGGAGGGAAAAGTCCCATATGCATCTGGTGCAAGATAGGAATGATACATGCGTTTGTGTAAGAAGTCAATTGCGCTGGGTGTAAGATAGGGCCCAGAATATTGATTAAATATATTGTCAGTGTCTCACGTGAAAACACGATTACATATGAAAAACATTGACTAGAGTCTGTTTTATCCAACAATAGACGAATTTTAGCAACACATGAACATAGACCCACTAACTAATCTATGCACTGAATTAACAATAATTATTGTAATGAATTACGAGTGCTATTATTTTGAAAAGTAAAATCTGAGTTTATTTTTCAGGCATAGTGTTACCATGCAAACGCGTCAGCCCCGGTGCAAGAAACGGCCCTGGGTGCAAGAATCATTTATCTCGCCAGTATAATAGTAACAGCGCCCAATATCCGCCCACAAATTCACTAGCGTTTCGCGTTTGATACTTGCATTTCAGATCATTAAAATAGGGCCCACTATGTTCAGGGCCTTATTTTAACGATCTAAGCACACGTCGTGAAGCGCATGGCGCAAGTGCACTTTGGGTATGTCTAAATCCATTTTTGCTAGTTTTTATGGCTGAATAAAGGGTCCATGCGCCATGCACATGGTTCAAAAGGGTTGTACTAAGTATCTTCATTAATTCATAGCTGTGTTTTGGGCGTAACGTGCATTAAACCAATCAGTATCATCTCCCATTCCCTTTAACAGCCAGACGTGTTTGTAACTTGGCGCATTGCTATTATGATGATGGATTTGCACCGTAATATTTTTATTTTTAATCTTTTGTGTGTTTGTGTGCTGGTGCGCTTCCCTGTGTGTGTGTAACCAGCATAGTGTGCGCGCTGTACATTAGCCTACTGTAGGTGCATTTGACTCATTTGCTGTTCATTCGCTATTGAATTTAGACCAGGTTTTTGTTGTCAACGCGATCACTTTCCGATGCCTCATATATACTAGCTATTCCCGACCTGGCGCTCACCAAAGTGACGTCATGGGAGCACCGTAACTATTTATACTCGCGCGTGGTGCCTGCGACACTAGTTGCAGTCTACTCTTGAACAGAGGTGTTGCAACTGAGGAAAGGCTACCGACTTTGATATTTCTACGGACCAGAAGAAGAAGTAAAAGGTAAACGATGGCAGAACTGGCAGCAGCATTGATGTTAATGTCAACAGTGGCTAAGATTATCTTAACTATTAACTATAATTTTAACCATTAACTGTGTTATTATGAATCGTTTACTGTGCCCTCGAACTCGTCCATGCTTCATGTTTCTGCTTTGTCGCATGCCACTGAAGGAAAGAGTGGTGCACGCCCTTGGCTCGTGCGCTCGAAATCCCTGTGCCCCAGCAAAATCTACGTCATTTTGATATCACACTTTGGCGCGCGCCAGGTCGGGACCAGCTAGTATACCGCAGGCTTCAAGATAGCACTACGCCAAGAATTATCCTGAACACACCTCCCTGTAAGACCAGTAGCCCATGGACACAATGATGGGCGCAGGTGCATTTTCTATTTAAACGACCCCTGCACTGGATGGAAAATTGACATCTGCGTCAGTCCTAAACTAGCAAAGACACTTTTCAGGCTTTGCGCTGCATTGCGCTGGGTGCAAGATATGGCCCTTAATGCGGTTAAGACTATGTTAAAATCCGAAGAAAAGGTCTGTAAACACAAGCCTAACTGTATTTAAAGTCTGGTCGTTGAGCACAACTTTACATAAGACATTCAGTTGGATATATTTATTTAAGTTACTCTGTACATGTACTTTATACAATGTTTAGCACCTAGGGTATTAATTCATCCAATGTTTTTTAAAGTGTCAAATTCCTTTTTGTGATATTAGAAAACAAAATATGGCTATTTCTGTATTCAATTTATGTAGTCCTGGATGTCAAAACAGATCTGTCATTTTGATAGTGCTCCTATATGAAAGCCACACACTTCAAGCCCTTTAAAATTCTTTGGAGACCTTTTTTCAGCTGTAGCCGCAAAACAAAATAGATTAGGCTGTGTGCTTTTTTGTATCTGTGTATTACAGGAGAAAGACACCCTGAAGTCTTCCGACAAGATCTGTAGACAGCTGATTTTCCACCTGACCCCTCACTCCAAATGGATGAGACAGAGCGTGCCCAGGAGGAAGTCACAGGCCTGGTGAGTCTGTCCGGGTGCTCGTCTGTCCATCTGTTGCTGGCACACTCACTCACCAGGGCAGCTAGGACCATAGCACCACAGCAAGCACAGTGACAGTTCACACTGCCCTAAAACCTACTTTATCTAGCCAATGTCCCTGAAACAGGGAATGTTTTGTGTTCAATACGTTTGACAGAGAGATACTGTTGTTGGGCTACCGCCTATTACTTGAAATACTTGAAAGGATTTAATTTAATGTGTTTAAAATGTATACAAAAGTTCAAGTAGTTACCAAATATCTGTTGTTCTGGAGGGTTATGTTGTAGACCTGTGTAGTAACAGAATTTATTTTGTTTTGGGCACTATGGTATATAATGTTCTTTCTTATGGGGAATTACAATATACATAGGTCTTAATTAAAGACTAATAGTATTGGACTGCCCAGTATATTACAGTACCTTCATTCATTTTACACATCATACCGAACACTATGAAGGTGTAATTATTTTATTGTGACATAAATGTTATATTGAAATTACAGAAATGTGTTGGTTACACAAGTATCCACCCTCCTGAGTGACTTCTTGGTAGAACCACCTTTAGCTGAAGTAAACGGTGTGAGTCTACTGTGGCGTATACCAGCATTGCACATCTGGATCCTGCCATTTTAGACCACTCTTTCTGGTACATTTGCTCTGTTAGGTTGGATGGGGACCGTTGATAAACAGCAATTTGTAGCCCACAGACAGGAAGATAGGCTTGTCTTCTGCTTCTGGGTTTTGACTGGGCCATTCTATGACATTCAGGTTCTTGGTTTTAAACCACTTCAGTGTAGCCGTGTGTTTAGTGGAGCTGCAACTAACATTTATTTTTGTAACAATTAACCTATCGATTATCTTTTCGATTAATAAATTAATCTAACAACTAATTTTTTTGATTTATCAATAGTAATTTTTTAGACTATTAATAAAATTTAATAAAAACATTTTATTCAATAATTTCTTCAAAACACACAATATGCACAACAATACAATAATTTATAACACTACTACAGAATTATATTGCCCTATTTGTTTTTATAAGGTACGCATAATAATTATTTTATACACTTCAAGAGAGTGTCTCCTGATTAAAGCTAGGATATGCATTTCACTTCTAAAACACTTTTTGTCGAAATCGTTGAAACTGACTTAATATACTAATAAAAGCCCAAAAAATAAAAGCTTTGAAACACATCTGAAAAAAATCAAGTGTCTGTAGTAGGCACAGCCCTACTATAAACCAAGACAATCACTTTCAGTGCGATGATTGGATTGGCAGGGTAACTGTCAATCAACCTCATCATTGCGTGCCCGCAGATACCTGATTTGGCGCGCCCCCGGCTCACTATATCTGACACAGACTTGTTTTGATTGCTCCTTGGTCTTCACGATGCTGTTTGTTTACATATGCTCTATAACAAACTCTGGGGCCTTCCAAAAACAGGTTTATTTATTTTGAGATCATGTGATATTTTAATTGCACACAGGCAGACTCAATTCACCTAATTATGTGAGTTCTGAGGGCAATTGGTTGCACCTGAGTTTATTTAGGGGTTTCATAGCAAAGGGGGTGAAAACGTTCCGTATGTAACCAAAAAATGTATTTTTTCATTCAAATTTTGTGTAACACTTAATAAATTTTGCAGCTTCAAAGTGTTCTGTATGTAGTGTAAAGCAAATGGTAAAAATCCCAACACAATCCTATTTAATTCCAGGTTGTTACTATAAAATGTGGAAACGTCCAAGGGGGGGTGAATACTTATGCAAGGCACTGTATTTTTGTTGGTGTATTACTGCAATATAGGCCTATGTATTAGCCTACATTATTGTATTGGGCAGTACTACAGTACCACTATTACTCTGTGTTTTCTCGGAATATGTTTATGAAATGTAGTTGCTTCACGCTTCTCTGCACAGCTTGACAACTGTCATAGTACTGCAGTCCTACAATATCTTGCCCAGGAATAAATTAAGAAATCGATCCTAATGCATAACAGAAACAGATCGCTTTCAATGAAGGAAAAAAATACATCAGCGATCCAGCCTGAGCACTAAACAACAGACATAAAATTCTCTCCGGCTCTAATTGTGAAGCAGGTGCAAAACTGCGTATTAGGGAGAAAACAGACTAATGATCTTCATGTCTTGTCCTTTCCACTCTCCCTAAGCAATTAACCTAGTTGGGGAGATGTTTGACAGTCTATGTTGAACCTCATAGTCTACTTGCTGCGATGCCTCAGAATATTCTTCAACAATAACAAGTCTAGCTCTCCTGCTGGGTTCATTAACCGACTCTGCTCTGGCAAGCTGCTAACTGTCCATCTTCTAAAGCCTCCATCCTAACTACACAGACAGGCAGACAGACTCACTTCTCATAGTCTCCATCCTAACTACACAGACAGGCAGACAGACTCACTTCTCATAGCCTCCATCCTAACTACACAGACAGGCAGACAGACTCACTTCTCATAGTCTCCATCCTAACTACACAGACAGGCAGACAGACTAACTTCTCATAGCCATAATTCTAACTATGGAAACAGGCATGCTCAGTCATTCTGCTTTGAAACCCTTTTAGTACATTTCTTGTTTAGTACATTTAAATTGAAGTGGTGCAGAAGAATTGGAGAATCAGTGCCTATACCAGCAACATATCTGATCAAATATACATGGTTTCAATGTTTCTCTGCACTGCTTAATAGTGGTATACCTTTACAAACTGACACAGTCAGGCTTTGCCTCAGCCTCTCCTATCCTTCATCTGCCTCATATCATTCCTTTATAGTATGAATCAATCTTCAGTTCCATTCCTAATAACGTCCCTGCATCTCTGTTTGTCTCTCTCTCACTCCATCTCAGGTTGATTTTATTTTAAAATCATTTGCTTGCCTAGACTTTTTTCTCCGGCTTCTCCCGGGGGATTTTCCTTTCTTTCTTTCAAAAGTCCATTTTGTTCCACTGTTGCCTTACATAGAGAAGAGAACATTTCTGTGGCCTAAAACAGAGCTCCAGGGAAACCTCTGTAGGAGAATGAGAGATTGAACTAGGGAGTGAGCCAAGAGAGGGGAGAAGGAGAGGTCGAGCCCCTGTGTTTCTTGTATTCCTCTAGCCTTCCTTACAGTAAACAGGTTACAGCTTTCTGCCTGTTCTCTCAAGAGAATGATGATATATGGGCAAGAAGAATCATGCTTTTCAGCACAAGAAAATTGAATTACTTTTACGGAAGAGATGGAAAATATTCCATTATTTTATTTGTTTCTGAATGAATGCATAAATGAAACACAGACTTTGTTTTAATACTTTTGTGAGCTTAGTCCTTGAACAATGTTTTAGGTACTTAAACAGTTTTTTCTATCTAATTTTTCGGCAATACTATTTTATAGGATCCCTGTAAAAACATGTTGAAAATATTTGTAATATATGAATTGGATTGAACATTACTAAACTGTATATTCTGTATTACCCTGAAATTGATATTCTAGCACATTTGTAGAAGATTGCACTCATATAAGAGATGTTATTTCATTACTTGTCTTTACTGCCTGGCTTTATGCTGAGCTCTTCATAGCCTAAAGCAACCAAGGTCTTAATAACACCATCTAAAATGATTGGCACCCTTGATAAAAATGAAGAAGATTGGCTTTATAGAAATAATAATTTAAACATTGAACTACATTGTGTGCTTTTTCAATTTCAGAGAAAGACGACTTCTCACAGAGAGATATAAAAAAAATATTGTTTTCATTACTCCTGTACAGGGCCGTCGCTAGTGGGGTGAAAGGGGGTGACAATTATAGGGGCCCCCACTGCACAGGGGGCCCCACAAAATCCAGCAGTTATACTATATAGGCTCCTGTTATGTGAATAATTCTAATATTTATATTAGTTCTATGGCCGAGATTTCAATGAAAACCACAGAAACATGCAATTTGATTAAAGAAGCTTTCAAAATATCTGCTCCTCTCCCCTCCGAAAATGGTTAAGTCAGATCCGAAGTATAATTATTCAGTTAGTGACAAACATTAGATGGACCCAATGAAGTTGTAAGTCCCACCCCAACTCGTGAACAGATCCAATCAAGAGTTGAGGCGGCAGCTGAAGTTAACGATGAACTTGGTGGAAGAGCAAAAGACCGACTGACTGATTGAAAATGTCAGGGAAAGGAAAACATAAATCAGGGTACCAGAAGCGCAATGGAAAGAAGGAGAGGGAGGCCAGGACAGTTGCTGTATCCCAGTCGATCAAGACGTTCTTTAAGACAGGTTAGTGTATTGTTATTTATTTCGCTGCCCGAATAGGAAAAATCCCGTCTACACTTTTCATTACCAACGCGCAGTGCCATTAACCTAATGATTACGTGGTCAAAATCCCATCTATTACTATGCTATTGTGAATAGAGTTGGTATATAAAACACACCGAAATAATTTACACGAGTCACAACGCATGTCACAAGCATTATGCACCTGACAGATGTTAATGCATTTTATTAGTCAAGAAAACACACATCAGCAAACTGCTCTAGGTGGATACATTTATTAGCGTTATATAAAGATATATAACACAGTTCAATATATATCGTCTTTATTAAACAAATAAGACAATGAGTCATTTTACTGGTTGCATTATATTTATTTATTTACATTTGACTGCATTCTTGTCAAATTCTGAATGTGTACTTTTTGAATTATGAGTTATCACAGACTGGTGGGAAAACTATTATATTGCTGGTCTTTTTTTAAATAGGTTTTATTATTTAACAATGTTTTTCTGTTAGTCTTCATTAGTCATATGCAAAAGTTTAGGAACCCCTTACAATTTCCATGATTTCCATTCATAAATAATTGGGTGTTTGGATCAACAATTTCATTTTGATCTATCAAATAAGTAAAGGAGCAGTTATATTTCAGTAGTGAAAGTAGATTTATTGGATGAACACAAAATGTGCAATATGCATCAAAATGAAATTAGATAGGTGCAGAAATTTAGGCACCCCAAAAGAAATATATCAATAATTAGTTTAGCCTACTTTAGAAGGAATAACAGCCTCTAGACGCTTCCTATAGCCTGTAATAAGTGTCTGGATTCTGGATGAACGTATTTTGGACCATTCCTCTTTGCAAAACATCTCCAGTTCAGTTAGATTTGATGGTTGCTGAGCATGGACAGCCCGATTCAAATCACCCCATAGATTTTCAATGATATTTAGGTCTGCAGACTGGGATGGCCATTCCAGAACATTGTACTTGTTCTTCTGCATAAATACCAGAGTAGATTTTGAGCAGTGTTTTGGGTCGTTGTCTTGTTGAAATATCCAGCCCCGGCGTAACTTCAACTTTGTGACTGATTCCTCTACATTATTCTCAAGTATCTGCTGATATTTAGTGGAATTCATGCGACCCTCAACTTTAACAAGATTCCCAGTACTGGCACTGGCCACACAGCCCCACAGCATGATGGAACCTCCACCAAATTGTACTGTGGGTAGAAAGTGTTTGTCTTGGAACGCTCTGTTCTTTTGCTGCAATGCATAATGCTCCTTGTTATGACCAAATAACTCAATCTTTGTTTCATCAGTCCACAGCATCTTCTACCAAAATTAAGCTGGCTTGTCCAAATGTGCGTTTGTATACCTCAAGCGACTCTGTGGTGTATGTGCAGAAAAGGCTTCTTCGCATCACTCTCCCGTACAGCTTCTCCTTGTACAAAGTGCGCTGAATTGTTGAACGATGCACAGTGACACCATCTGCAGCAACATGATGTTGTAGGTCTTTGGAGGTCGTCTGTGGGCTGTTTTTGACCGTTCTCACCATCTTTTGCCTTTGCCTCCATTATTTTACTTGACCTGCCATTTCTAGCCTTAAATGAACAGTGCCTGTGGTCTTCCATTTCCTAACTATGTTCATATGTTGTGCAGTATATGATGAGGGTGGTAGGGGCCCACATCAATATTTTTTCAGGGGGCCCCGAATCCTCTAGCTACGGCCCTGCTCCTGCATCCTGCTCTTGTGAGGATGACAAAGCAGAGCCTTTTTCTTAACCGTTTAATGAATATAAGGACCCATTGGAATGGAACAGTCCTCCGTACGGAATAAATTTACAACCTTTATATTTTTTGTGTTTTTGTGGAACACCCAGTTCAATTCAAGTCAAGGGTTTGGATTGTGATGTTTATTTGGGGTTATTTTGTTTTGCTAAAAAATTCATTTGTGGCCATAATGTACCGCTTCCCAGTTCCTCTTTCCTGAGAACTACATTTTCCCCTTCATGGATTGCTCAGAACTACAATTCCCATAGCCCGGACTCAATCACCCTAAATCTGTACACCTGCACTCACCCAGTCCATATATAAAGCACACACACACCATTGCCTCTTCGCGAGGTATTGTCAGTATTGTTTCCCTATTACCGAGCATTCTAATTCTATGTTGTTGTTCCGGTCTGACCTCTGCTTTATTTTTGGATTATTCTGCCTTGGATTTACCTTTGTACCTTTGCCTATAATCAGGGATTGTTATTCTGGCTTGACCCGTGCTTTGATTACCCTGTCTTGTTTTTTTGGATTATCCCCTGTGCCTTTGCTTTTGGACTATCATACCTGTTTCTAATAAACTCTTCTCTTTGGCTCTCAACAGAGGCGGTCGCATTTTCTCCCTCTCCCTTCCCTTATCTTCCCTGCTTGCTCTTGTCTCGTCTTTGTCCTGTACTGCTCTCCAAACTACGGAAATTATGGATTTGATCAACTGGTTTCTAAGCGCAATTGACACCATATTCTCGACGCGAAGCTTGGGTTCGGGGGAACCTGACTGCCCTGCCGGAACGTATGCAGCTGGCTACCTGATGGACGCATGGGCAGATTGGAATGCGGCTGCTACCCCAAGAAGTCAACACATCTTATCTATTTCGGCTCCCCCACCACTGGCCTTGGACAAGGCACGGTTGGAATAACATATTCTCCCGGACAGCGCTGCAGTGAAATGCTCTTTTTTTTGTTCCCTCCCCCCATCACCAGACACCTGGTGGTGTGTCTCTGTCTGGGACAGGACCAAGGCTGCCCCGTATCAACATCCTGCGGACTTGTCACCTTGGGACTGTTGCCAGACACAGAAAATCTCCAGGCCTACACACACACACGAACTCTCACACATATGTACAGATACACCTCCCACACCCCATCCCCCGCCTTCGCAGCTTCATACCCGCCAGCCTGATAAGACGAGTCTGTGGATAGCGCCTACGAAGGCTGCAGTTCAGGATGGCTGCCTGTCTGGCTGGTTCCCTCATTTCCCCTTTTCCCGCCCCCACCACCCCTGTTGCGAGTCTTGTTCAGAGTGTACTGACTGTGCTAATGTTGCTGAGGTGTTTTTTTTTTCATGTTACCACACTGTACCCCCGAAGGGGCATAACATGGGGCTGCCTTTCTTTTTTTCCCCTCATCTTTCCTCATGTAATGCTGTTTTGTTTTTCAAATCCCTGTCTTCCTGTCCTGTCTACCCGATGTGATGTTTTGTTGTGTGGATAGGTTGATGGCTAATTTCACTGGTACTTGTACTATGTGACAATAAAGTTGAAAGTTGAACATTGTTCTTTTTGTAACTTGGGAGTATTCATTACACATAACATTTACAAGAACCCCTTTAACAGTGGATGAAAAATATGCCCAAAACATGAAAAAAGATCCACTCAGCACATATGGTGCTTGTTTAACATAAGCTACATGGTCTTAAACACATACATTTCTTCCCTGCTCACACATCAAACAATCTACAGTTCCTCCCATTCTGCTAATTTGGTTTATCTCTAGCACTGACAGTTCCTTTAATGAGTGAAGTTATTTTAGATTTCCCTCTCTATAAAAATATAAAGTTTTGGACATAGTGGAGAAAGTGTAGTAGGTTATATATGGGATCAAATAAGGGCCAATAATATTTTGAGGTTGCGAAGTGATGTTTGCATGTGTAAAAAAGTTTTGCATCTGGGGAAATATTTTGTGAATGTGTAAAAATGTTTTGCATCTGTAGAAATATTTTGTGAATGTGTAAAAAAGTGTTGCATCTGTAGAAATATTTTGTGAATGTGTAAAAAAGTTTTGAATCTGGGGAAATATTTTGTGAATGTGTAGAAATGTTTTGCATCTGTAGAAATATTTTGTGAATGTGTAAAAAAGTTTTGCGTCTGTAGAAATATTTTGTGAATGTGTAAATTTTTTTTGCATCTGTAGAAATATTTTGTGAATCTCTGCAAATGTTTTGTGCTACACTGGAGTTACAAAACCCAAGTTACGAGTTGCGAAATTTTTACTGTGTCAAACAGGGCCAAAACGCAATCCAATCAGCTCGTTGCTTATTGATTAGCCCATCAGAATGCTGCCCACCGAGCAACCATTTCAATCGTTAATGTAGCTAGCATTACACAGGATGTTGTGTATTTATTATATATGTAAGCGATGACACTGCATATATCTATAAAGAGTGTGACAATTGTTATTAATATCATGGGACTATATTCGGATTCTAGAAAAATCTTGACATTTTCTTTTCATTTTGTGGAGTTCCATGTTAGTGTCTGGACTCTGTGATTCTGAAACATAGTGCCCTACTGAAAGATGACTCATCATACAATACTGCATTTTTCCATTTCTCAGGGTGCAGGTGTTAAGCTCCTTATACCAACTTTTGCGTCTTTGTGCATTGGTCTCAGATACATGTGGTTTCCAAATGGCAGCCCTGCCGATTAAATTTGGTGGTTATTTTTTAGGCTATATTGGGGGCCATTGAGTAACCACCCTGTTGTGTACGTCCCTGTCAGTCATCTTCCACTTACAAACCACTCTAACTCTTTTGAGATTTGAGACCTCCCCTAGATACATGAAATCATTTTGCAGCTTTTGTGACCAATGCACCTTCAATTCTGACATCAAATATTGGACCTCTATTTTGCTTTTAAAACTCAAATATCAAAGTGCTAAATGTCAGGCCTATTTTATAGCTGAAACATACAGTATGTACTGCTAATTGGCAATCAACCTATTGTAACCTCTACAACTGTGTTAGTAATTGTAATTTAATTTTTTTATTTGCTTACTTAATTTGACATTTATACAGAGAGTCAGACTGAGAACATGGCCTCTTTCACAGCGGAGTCCTGTGTACAGATGTGTGATACCAAACAATAAAAAAATATAATTACGAATATCAATTACATTTCAACAGAAAACCGTTTATTAGGCATGGATTTGATTACCTGAAAGAACCAGAGCATCTAGCTAAGGTCCCCCTGTAAAACATTCCAAGAGTCAGGGCATGGTAGAAAAAAGCTGATTTCCCCAGCTCTGAATGAGCCCAAGGTTCGTCTAACACTAACCAGTTTTGTAAGCGCGTTAGATATTCTCCAGAACATTGTGCTTGTTCTTCTGCATAAATGCCAGAGTAGATTTTGAGCAGTGTTTTGGGTCGTTGTCTTTTTGAAATATCCAGCCCCTTCACTTCAACTTTGTGACTGATTCCTCTACATTATTCTCAAGTATCTACTGATATTGAGTGGAATCCATTTGACCCTCAACTTTAACAAGATTCACAGTACCGGCACTGGCCACACAGCCCCACAGCATGATGGAACCTCCACTAAATTCTACTGTGGGTATCAACTGTTTGTCATGGAATGCTGTGTTCTTTTGCCACCATGCATAACATTTTGTTTCATCAGTCCACAGCACCTTCTTCCAAAATGAAGCTGGCTTGTCCAAATGTGCGTTTGCATACCTCAAGCGACTCTGTTTGTGGCGTGTGTGCAGAAAAGGCTTCTTCCACATCACTCTCCCATACAGCTTCTCCTTGTGCAGAGTGCACTGAATTGTTGAACAATGCACAGTGACACCATCTGCCATCCATGTTGGCATCCAGTGTAGGTCTTTGGAGGTGGTCTGTGGGCTGTTTTTGAGCATTCTCACTGTCTATTGCCTTTGCCTCTCCAATATTTTACCAGGCCTGTCACTTCTGGCCTTAACAAGAACTCTGTCCGTGTTCTTCCATTTCCTCACTATGATCCTCACAGTGGACACTGACAGCTTAAATCTCTGCAATAGCTTTTTGTAGCCTTCCCCTAAACCATAATGTTGAACAATCTTTGTTTTCAGGTCATTTGAGAGTTGTTTGAGGCCCCCATGTTGCCACTCTTCAGAGGAGAGTCAAAGAGAACAAGAACTTGCAATTGGCCGGCATAAATACCATTTCACATGATTGGATGCACCTGTCTATGAAGTTCAAAGCTTAATGAGCTCACCAAACCAATTGTGTGTTCCAATAAATCAGTGCTAGGTAGTTACAGGTATTCAAATCAACATAATGACAAGGGTGCCCACATTTATGCCCCTGTCTAATTTTTCTATTCGAAGCATATTGCACATTTTCTGTTAATCCAATGAACTTCCTTACATTAACAAAATATTACTGTGTCCTTACATTTTTTGATAGATCAAAATCAAATTGCTGATCCAAACACCCAATTATTTATAAATGAAAATCATGGAAATTGTCAGGGGTGCCTAAACTTTTGCATATGACTGTATATACCGTATATATTGGGCACTTTCTTTTTATCAACTAAATTTTGAGGATTTATCACCTGTGTGGAACTATGGTTCACAAAGAAAATAACTGACTATGACGTGTGAATCTGAATAACTTTTAATTGTCGAGTGCATTTACACACCCAAAGCATTTGACTTGGTAGAACTGTTTTGCTTGCAATAGACCACAAATAGATACAGATAGAGGAGTTGTGTAGAGTTAAAGTATATTCTAGTGCAGCCTTATAGAATACATTATTAGCTTGAGATGAGTAGTGAAAATCATGAGATGCTGGTTTTGCGTGCAGTCGGGCTGTTAGCACAGGTCTTATCTGCCGTGGGTGAATAAATGTAATATTATACAGCCACTCTAAATCAATCTGTCTGCTGCATGTTAGGCTGTCTGCCTGGGGCTCGTATGTCTTACCCAGACCTGACGCAGGCTACAGGGTCAGACGATTAGGTTACATATACTGTAGTACCAAGCATGGCTTTGTCAGCCTGTTCATCTCTTCTATCACTAACACACTGTTGGCACATCTTCAGCACGCTACGCACACATACTGTACACCCACTCACATTTTTGTAATTTAGCAGATGCTCTTATCCGGGGCAACCTGAGGGAACAATTAGGGTTAACTATCTTGCTAACGAACCGAATGCCGCCCCCACGTCTACACACGTTGACATACTGGTCTGTGACATGAGGAAACAGGTTTATCCACAGCAGGTTAAGCAGCTAGGGTTTCAGTCAAGTCAGCACATGTCAGGTCCTGTTTGATTGACTGGCAATTTCACACTGATCCAGCGGTTTGAACGGACTTGATACAGCATGAAAAGATATACTGCCACGGTTATTTGCGGACACTACATGCTGCTTCACTGGTCTTCCTTGCCTATTTTTACTTTTTTCATTATTATTATTAATATTATATTTTCATATTTTTTTGGTTTAAAAGCAACATGGGACAGACATAATATTTTACACTACAATGTGCACATTTGATCATCATGTGCACGTTTGATCATATAATAAAGCATTCACCAAAAAAGACTAAAGAGAAATTAAACTAGAACAAATTTATGATAGCCCCTCCTCTATACACTTTCAATGACATTGTTGCAGGCTATTTTTCTTCGTCTTGCTTGATCAACGAAGCATGCTGTGTTTTATACAACATTACATTGATTTACATAGGCAGTTCAGGTTCATTAGCTTCCTTGCTCAAGAGAATAATAGTGTTCTGTCATACTATCACTACCACTACCTTTTATGTCTGATGACAAAGTTGGTCCTCATTCTGAGGCAGTTTCTCTTCAGTGTTTTAATTTGCATCACTCATCTGCCTGTTGCCCCAGTGTCATCGGATGTATGTCTTTCACCTGTTTCCAGAGAAGCTCTGCAAGCCTCCCCTGAGAGTCTCTATAGCAGCGATTCTCATACCTAAAAATAAAAATGATAGTAATGCTTGGTACATGAAACCCGTGGTTGTTTCAAACACAGAGGTTTTTGTTTCCTTCATACCACGTTACTGACGTGTGTTAACAGTTTCAAATACAGTGTAAGGACCCAAACCTTGATAAATAGGACAGTCAGGAGCATGTGAGCTTTTTCTCTAAGAACAGAGGTGGACAAGATTTGGCAGGAAAATCTGACTGGCAGTGATGAAACTTTAATCTACATTGACTATAATAATACTTAGTTGTAACGTGTGGGTGTGAGGAGTCAGATGCAGGAAACTGAAGGATGGTGCTCAGTGCTTTTAATTACAGATTGCGCAGGAAACCACACTGTGGCACGCAGGCCAAACTGTTCTGAGTCGTTTTAGTAGCACTGTCCTTTACAAGCAAAAGACTGGTAAAATGCAGAAGACTCTCTAAACAATAGACAGTAGTCAAAAGAAATAACAGTGGGAAGCAATTTGCTTGTCAATACAAATAATAGCAAACAGACAACTGCATGGGAATATGAACTCTGATGGACAGATTAGCCATGAAACAAGAACACACAATAAGCACATGGAAAAGCAAGATTAATATACAGTAGGGCAATCAGGACAAAACAAGTTGGGGGAGATGTTGCATTAGTGGGCTTAGTCGCTGCATTGCAGGACAGTCTACGTCAGTGTTTTTCTAACTTTGTTTTTACGCAACCCACATTTTCAAAATGACAAACCATCATGACCCAAATGTCATTAAAAAAAGGTGTTTGCAAATATACAGTGCCTTGCGAAAGTATTCGGCCCCTTGAACATTTCGACCTTTTGCCACATTTCAGGCTTCAAACATAAAGAAATAAAACTGTAATTTTTGGTGAAGAAGCAACAACAAGTGGGACACAATCATGAAGTGGAACGAAATTTATTGGATATTTAAATTTTTTTTGTGGCCGAGCAAAATTATTCAGCCCCTTTACTTTCAGTGCAGCAAACTCTCTCCAGAAGTTCAGTGAGGATCTCTGAATGATTCAATGTTGACCTAAATGACTAATGATGATAAATAGAATCCACCTGTGTGTAATCAAGTCTCCATATAAATGCACATGCACTGTGATAGTCTCAGAGGTCCATTGAAAGCACAGAGAGCATCATGAAGAACAAGGAACACACCAGGCAGGTCCGAGATACTGTTGTGGAGAAGTTTAAAGCCGGATTTGGATACAGAAAGATTTCCCAAGCTTTAAACATTCCAAGGAGCACTGTGCAAGCGTTAATATTGAAATGGAAGGAGTATCAGACCACTGCAAATCTTCCAAGACCCGGCCGTCCCTCTAAACTTTTCATAGGACAACAATCAGTCCATCCATCCATTTTCGTCCGCTTATCCGGGATCGGGTCGCGGGGGCAGCAGGGGACCCCAAACGTCCTTTTCCCGAGCCACATTAACCAGCTCTGACTGGGGGATCCCGAGGCGTTCCCAGGCCAGGTTGGATATATAATCCCATCACCTAGTTCTGGGTCATCCCGATGCCTCCTCCCAACTGGACGTGCCTGGAACACCTCCCTAGGGAGGCGCCCAGGGGGCATCCTTACCAGATGCCCAAACTACCTCAACTGGCTCCTTTCGACGCAAAGGAGCAGTGGCTCTACTCTGAGATCCTCATGGATGACTGAGCTTCTCACCCTATCTCTAAGGGAGATGCCCGCCACCCTCCTGAGGAAACCCATTTCGGCCGCTTGTACCCTAAATCTCATTCTTTTGGTCAAGACCCAGCCTTCATGACCATAGTTGAGGGTAGGAACAAAAACTGCCCAGTAGATTGAGAGCTTTGCCTTCTGGCTCAGCTCTCTTTTCGTCACAACGGTGTGATTTAATGAGTGTAATACCGCCCCCGCTGCGCCGATTCTCAGACCACTCCCGCACCATTGTTCCCTCACTCGCGAACAAGACCCCAAGGTATTTGAACTCCTTCACTTGGGGTAAGGACTCATTCCTAACCTGGAGTAGGCACTCCATCGGTTTCCTGCAGAGAACCATGGCCTCAGATTTAGAGGTGCTGATCCTCATCCCAGCCGCTTCACACTCGGCTGCGAACCGATCCAGTGAGTGCTGAAGGTCACAGGCCGATGATGCCATCAAGACCACATCATTTGCAAAAGCAGCGATGAGATCCTCAGCCCACCGAACTGCAACCCATCCCCACCCCAACTACGCCTCGATATCCTGTCCATAAATACTACAAACAGGATTGTTGACAAAGTGCAGCCCTGGCGGAGACCAACCCTCACATGAAATGAGTCCGACTTACTGCCGAGAACCCAGACACAGCTCTCGCTTTGGTCATACAGAGATTGGATGGCCCTAAGAAGGGACCCCCTCACCCCATACTCCTGCAGCACCTCCCACAGTATCTCCCAGGGGACCCGGTCATACGCCTTCTCCGAATCTACAAAACACATGTAGACAGGATGGGCATACTCCCAGGCCCCCTCCAGGATCTTTGCGAGAGTAAAGATCTGATCCGTTGTTCCACGTCCAGGACGGAATCCACATTGTTCCTCTTCAACCGGAGGTTCGACTATTGGCCTAACCCTCCTTTACAGCACCTTAGAGCGGACTTTACCAGGGAGGCTGAGAAGTGTGATACCCCTGTAATTGGCACACACCCTCTGGTCCCCCTTTTTGAACAGGGGAACCACGACCCCAGTCTGTCACTCCCTTCGCACTGTCCCAGACTTTCATGCAATGTTGAAGAGGTGTGTCAGCCAAGACAGCCCCTCCACACCCAGAGCTTTCAGCATTTCTGGACGGATCTCATCAATCCCTGGGGCTTTGCCACTGTGGAGTTGTTTGACTACCTCAGTGACTTCCACCAGGGAAATTGACGACAATCTCCCATCATCCTCTTGCTCTGCCTCTAATATAGAGGGCATAGAAGTAGGATTCAGGAGTTCCTCAAAGTGCTCCTTCCACCGCACTATTATCTCCTCAGTTGAGGTCAACAAAGTCCCGCATTTACGTATACAGCTTGGATGGTTCCACGCTTCCCCTTCTGAGGTGGTGGACGGTTTTCCAGAAGCACTTTGGTGCCGACCGAAGGTCCTTCTCCATGTCTTCTCCTAACTTTTCCCACACCCGCTGCTTTGCGTCTTTCACGGCAAAGACTGCAGCCCTTCGGGCCCTTCGGGCCCTTCGGTACCCTGCAACTGCCTCTGGAGTCCTCCGGGATAACATATCCCGGAAAGACTCCTTCTTCAGTCGGATGGCTTCCCTGACCACCGGTGTCCATCACCGGTGTCCGTGGGTTACCGCCCCTTGAGGCACCCAAGACCCTGAGACCAGAGCTCCCCACTGCAGCTTCAGAAATTGAGGTTTTGAACATTGTCCACTCGGGTTCAATGCCCCCAACCTCCACAGGGATACACGAAAAGCTTAGCCGGAGGCGTGAGTTGAAAGTCTGTCGGACTGTGGCCTCCTCCAGACATTCCCAATTCGCCAGCACTGCCCGTTTGGGTTTACCAGGTCTGTCCAGAGACTTCCCCCACCCCCTGACCCAACTCACCACCAGATGGTGATCGGTTGACAGCTCCGCCCCTCTCTTCACCCGAGTGTCCGAAACATATGGCCTCAGATCAGATGAAACGATTATAAAATCGATTATAAGTATCCCTATGTTCAAACATGGTGTTTGTTATAGACAATCCATGACTAGCACAGAAGTCCAACAATGAACAACCACTCGGGTTTAGATCAGGGAGGCCGTTCTTCCCAATCACGCCTCTCCACGTGTCTCCATCATTGCCCACGTGCGCGTTGAAGTCCCCCAGCAGAACTATGGAATCCCCAACTGGAGCCCCATACAAGACTCCATTCAAGGTCTCCAAAAAGGCAGAATACTCTGACAATCAGTTGTATACTGCACAAATCTGGCCTTTATGGAAGAGTGGCAAGAAGAAAGCCATTTCTGAAAGATATCCATAAAAAGTGTTGTTTAAAGTTTGCCACAAGCCACCTGGGAGACACACCAAACATGTGGAAGAAGGTGCTCTGGTCAGATGAAACCAAAATCAAACGTTTTGGCAACAATGCAAAACGTTATGTTTGACGTAAAAGCAACACAGCTCATCACCCTGAACACACCATCCCCACTGTCAAACATGGTGGTGGCAACATCATTGTTTGGGCCTGCTTTTCTTCAGCAGGAACAGGGAAGATGGCTAAAATTGATGGGAAGATGGATGGAGCCAAATACAGGACCATTCTGGAAGACAACCTGATGGAGTCTGCAAAAGACCTGAGACTGGGATGGAGATTTGTCTTCCAACAAGACAATGATCCAAAACATAAAGCAAAATCTACAATGGAATGGTTCACAAATAAACATATCCAGGTGTTAGAATGGCCAAGTCAAAGTCCAGACCTGAATCCAATCAAGAATCTGTGGAAAGAACTAAAAAAAAAGTTTTAAAAAAAGTTTTAAATATCCAATAAATTTCATTCCAATTCATGATTGTGTCCCACTTGTTGTTGATTCTTCACAAAAAATTACAGTTTCATATCTTTATGTTTGAAACCTGAAATGTGGCAAAAGGTTGAAAAGTTCAAGGGGGCCAAATCATTATTATTTGTATGTAGGGGTATTAACATAATGCATGTACATTAGTTCTAATTTTCACCATACTTATAATACCGCATACATTTTCTCAAAATTGACAGTATTACCATCACAGACCTGTGTCTTATAACAACATGTTGTAATCACCAAAATAGCCTACATTAGATGGTTTTTCTACAAAAATCTGAGTATTTCTATTTACTTACATTCAGATATAAAAATGATTCATGTTGCTGTTTTAACTAACTATGTGAAACTAAGTTTGGAAAACTGTACGATGATTACGCTACAGTTTTTGAAATATTTAGGGCCCTAACTTGCACCCGGCGCAATGCAGCGCAAAGTCTGAACGCAAGTGTCTTTGCTAGTTTAAGGCGCAGTTGTCAATATTCCGTCAGGCGCCCGTGTTGTTTAAATAGCAAATGAACCTGCGCCCATATTTGCGCCCATGTGAGTGCTGGTCTAATAGGGAGGTGTGTTCAGGATAATTCTGGGTGTATTGCAATCTTGAGGCATCGGAAAGTGATTGCGCCATTGACCACCAAAAACCTGGTCTAAAGTCAATGGCGCAGCACGTCATAGTTATTTTAAAAGCAAATTAGTCAAATGCACCTATGTCATAGGCACAGCGCGTGCACACTATGCTTGTTGCACACACACACAGGGAAGCGCAGCAGCACACGAACATGCAAAAGATTACAAATAAATATATTACGGTGCAAATCCGCCCTCATAATAGCAATGCGCAAAAGGTACAAACGCGCCTGGCTCTTAAAGGGAATGGGAGATGAATCTCTGATTGGTTTATTGCATGTTACGCCCAAAACACGCCTATGAATTAATGAAGACACTTAGTACAACCCTTTTAGACCATGCGCATGGAATCTTTTATCTGCTGTCAAAATAGCAAAAGTGGATTTGGACACACCCAAAGCGCACTTGCGCCATGCGCTTCACGGCATGCGCTTAGTTCGTTAAAATAGGGCCCCTAATGTTACCTTAGGGCCCCTAATGTTGTCCAAGGCATTGCACTATTTGACGCTTTTCCACAGCAGAGAGATCCTTTTTCTTTCCCATATGGCTTGAAACCTGTGGTCGGCTTAATTTATGTGGAACATCCTTCTTAATTGGGCTCACCTGGCATACTAATTATAATAGATGTCTGAGATTGATTTCAGTGATCCAAGGAGCCCAGAGACACAATACCATCTGTTTGTTTGAAAAACAAAATATTTGATTTTTATGACACTTAATTCCAATTTGCATAATGATTTGGAACGCGGTGTATATCCTAATTTCAAAATGACAAATATGTTGCATAGCGAGAGAAACACATGCAGACACAACTTTTCTTGCTATTGTAGCCAGATAAGACAAACTGGAACGTTAGTTAGCTATGGTAAGTAGATGTGAAAGTTTTCATATATCAATGATTTTGGAAGTAATCTGACCTAGTAACCTCACCTAGTTAAATGGCTGTAGAGCTAAACTTTGCAACAAAAAATGTTTTTTGATAATACTGCGCCAGCAATATTTCCACCTCCCAGCTCATCTGCTCATATACCATTAAGTTTCAAAGCAGGTTTGCAATTCATCAATCTGACAGATATTAAAACATTCACAGCAACAAACATTGACAACAAACACCACACATATAAGCAATGTTTATTTATATTACTCACCTCTAAATCATTACGGCCTTCAACAAGTAAGTTTGTTTTCAAATCTGTATTCCCAACAACATTGCAGCTACCAGCTAGTCTCTTCTAACATGAAAAGTTGTGGTGCACTTTGACGTTGTTATTGTGAGTAATGAAATTAGGATAACTTAAAAAAATCTATTAAATCATATCCTTCTTATGGTTTCTATTTAATAACAACATCCCCGTTAATACAATAATACCTTATTTTATAAGATTTTGTGTTACTTGAACAAATATTAATGTTACAAAATCAAGGACTTCGGCGGCCGCTACAGTCTTCTTCTTCTTCTATGGGGTTTATGGCGGATCGCAACCAACTGAGGTGCATATACCGCCACCAACAGTACCTGAGAGCGAGGCCGTACACGGCCCACCCAAGCCAACACCACCCCACTTCTTTAGAAAATAACATACAACCCTCCACCCTAACCCCCCCACCCCCTAACCCCTACCTACCCTCCCCCTTCCCCTTCATCAACTCGTGCACCATTTCCCCCGTGACATCAGTAACTCCCATAAAATCCCTCGCAGCACCCACCACAACATCAATCCTCGCATTCCGTCCCTTAACCAGACTGCACACATTCACCACACTACACAAAATCGCCAAAAACTCAACCCTGCCAACTACCAGTGAATCCTCGCCAACCACACACTTATGCTTACATGCCTCTTACAACACCGCGCTGCGAACACCCATACCGACCCCCGACACCGGGCCTACTACCCCCTCCTTCTCCGCCTGCACACCAACCCCTAATCCCCCCACTCGTCTCATCGCTTCCGCATACGTGACCCCATCCACCACCTTAAACCGCTGTGCCTCCGCTGCCTTCTTCTGTACCTCACACCCCCCAAACGCAGCGCTGTGATCCCCACCACAATTACAACACCTCACCACGGCCCCTACCCCACACTTACCATACTCGTGATCACCCCCACACCTACCACACCTACTCTTCCCTCTACACACAGCAGCCACATGCCCCATATGCTGACACATATATGACACATATTCCCTAACATAAAAACTCAGATACCCTAAGTACACCCTACCCGGCAAAGGCCCCCCAAACTCCAACAACACCGTGGGACTCACCCCACCTAACCCCAAAGCTCTACTGCCCAACCGTCTCGCTCCCACCACAACCCCTCCCGACACCACCTCTATTAACTCCTCCATAGATATATCCTCCGGCACACCCGTGATCACCCCTCTCACCTTCACCGCACTCCCAGGCACCATACACTTCACCTTACCCCCATTCAACACCTCCAACTTTAGCAACCTATCCCTCTGAACCACACTACCCACCACAATAAGCACCCTACCACCACTCAAAACCCTAGCATCCACCACCCTACCAACCTGATCCCTAATCCCCGCCGTAAGCGACACTGGATGGAACATTTTCCCCGTCGGGGCTGCGAACATCACTACCACCTGATACACCTGCTCACCACCACCACGTGCCGGCCGCACACCCTCTCCCGAACTACTCTCACCACCCTCTTTCTTTCGTGCCCTCTTTTTCTTCCGCCGAACATACCGTGATTCCTCAAACCCTACCCCCACACCAGCACCCCCCACACTCCCATCCGAACTCCCCGCCATGCCAACCTAACTCACGGTACGGGCGTCGCGACCCGCCACCACCCCCGGAGCCTTTCCGCCCTCTCCTCGGTCCTCTCTCTCACGCAGCAAATCCCTCGCCACAATCACAGCTCTCTCTCGCACATACTCGGATCCACCACTCCAGTTCCTGTTGTGTTCCATTGCTCAAATATCGCTGGTTGAGGCTAGCCCAAACACAACACCACGCAAGTACTGATTGCCTGTCTATGCTTCTGAACCGACGGCCCCTGACGGCCGCTACAGTCATTTCATGAAAGACTGTTGACAGCCACTTATGGGGTCTAAATCGTTAATAGCTAAATCATTTGTCATAATAGTAATGTCACCATAATTACTTTAGAAATGGTATAAAGTTAGCTAGCTTGCAAGTACTAAGGAAAGCCTACTGAACTGGTGGGATCTAACATCATTAGCAATACTAGCTAATGTTAGCTAGTATACACTCACCTAAAGGATTATTAGGAACACCCGTTCAATTTCTCATTAATGCAATTATCTACTCAACCAATCACATGGCAGTTGCTTCAATGCATTTAGGGGTGTGGTCCTGGTCAAGACAATCTCCTGAACTCAGAACTGAATGTCAGAATGGGAAAGAAAGGTGATTTAAGCAATTTGGAGCGTGGCATTGTTGTTGGTGCCAGACGGGCCAGTCTGAGTATTTCACAATCTGCTCAGTTACTGGGATTTTCACGCACAACCATTTCTATGGTTTTAAAAGAATGGTGTGAAAAGGGAAAAACATCCATTATGCGGCAGTCCTGTGGGCGAAAATGCCTTGTTGATGCTAGAGGTCAGAGGAGAATGGGCCGACTGCTTCAAGCTGATAGAAGAGCAACTTTGACTGAAATAACCACTCGTTACAACCGAGGTATGCAGCAAAGCATTTGTGAAGCCACAACACGCACAACCTTAAGGCGGATGGGCTACAACAGCAGAAGACCCCACCGGGTACCACTCATTTCCACTACAAACAGGAAAAAGAGGCTACAGTTTGCAAGAGCTCACCAAAATTGGACAGTTGAAGACTGGAAAAATGTTGCCTCGTCTGATGAGTCTCAATTTCTGTTGAGACATTCAGATGGTAGAGTCCATCATGCCTTGTTACTACTGCGCAGGCTGGTGTTGGTGGTGTAGTGGTGTGGGGGATGTTTTCTTGGCACACTTTAGGCCCCTTAGTGCCAATTGGGCATCATTTAAATGCCACGGCCTACCTGAGCATTGTTTTTGACCATGTCCATCCCTTTATGGCCACCATGTACCCATCCTCTGATGGCTACTTCCAGCAGGATAATCCACCATGTCACAAAGCTCGAATCAATTCAAATTGGTTTCTTGAACATGACAATGAGTTCACTGTACTAAAATGGCCCCCACAGTCACCATATCTTAACCCAATAGAGCATCTTTGGGATGTGGTGGAACGGGAGCTTCGTGCCCTGGATGTGCATCCCACAAATCTCCATCAACTGCAAGATGCTATCCTATCAATATGGGCCAACATTTCTAAAGAATGCTTTCAGCACCTTGTTAAATCAATGCCACGTAGAATTAAGGTAGTTCTGAAGACGAAAGGGGGTCAAACACAGTATTAGTGTGGTGTTCCTAATAATCCTTTAGGTGAGTGTAGTTCACTGGGTCTGACAGTTATTTTCTTTAATGACATTATTATGAAAACATTATGTTCTACTAGCTCTTGCCTGCTTTAGCATCCCACAGTATTTTGAAGCCCAAATAGTGTAACTGAGAAAACACAGTGACTAACTCCTCCTTATAGTAAAAACCCCCCATTCAACTTCTGAGCATGAAAATATCTGTATGTTACCAAAACAACAACATGCTCCAATGACGAAGCTGCAATAAATAAACAAATTTACTTTTATCATTTTGCAGAAAACATGCCTGGTTCTCACAAGGATACTGTGCATAACATTCAAATTATCTAGCAGATTATAGTACTAAGAGCGCCACTTAGCTTGGTACTGTAGATAGCTTTCTAGTTATGACCATCTACTGCAGCTTACAACTGATTTTATATGGATTTCCACTCCATATCAGCCTGTGTATTTTATCATTGCCATGTGATGCCTATATTTATCTTTGTTTTGTGCTATGCCTAAATTTATTCCAATTAATTCTGGATTGGTATTGTTGTTTTTCTTCTTAGTTGTGGTTCACTGTATGAGGATGAAAATATACAATAATATATTTCAGTTGATTGATTTTGTTTAAGAAAATCATTGAGCGACACTCTCGACTGGAGTGAATGGAATTGCGTTAAACACATTAAACCCAGGGTGCACAGTAAAAACGGCTGTGTTAAATCAACACCCTAAGTGTTAAATTAACACTCTCAGTGTTTATATAGGTCCAAATTGACACTGAAGAGTGTTAATTTAACACTTAGGGTGTTGATTTAACACAGCCGTTTTTACTGTGTGAGATCCCATTGAATTTACTTTAGTCCAGACGTTAATATGAGCCCTTCCTCCTCAATTTAGTTTCACCGCTTTGTAGTGTGTTTGTCCACCAAATGAGGTCATCATGTGACTCTAAAATATCATTCAAACATGGTAATGCACTTAATAGCTATAAACAATTGTAATTACTGCATTCTAAAAGGTAGGCTGAGAACTATGCTTGACTTAAAGTTCCAAAACCCAAATCTAACATCGAATTAGTGAGAGATAGGAAGTGAGGAGAGGGAGAATGAGTTTGTTTCACCAATCAAGTAACGTCATTTCAACCTATGCATGTGATGTCGAAGTTTCTTCAGGGTATGTTCCCCAAACAAACAGTTCCCCCTCTAATTTTCTATGCACTAATTAGAGACACCTGAGTGACATAGTAAGTAACCACATGAAGCATGCCAAACAAATCCACTATGTGGCTGGCTGTAAATATTAATATGCAACAAACAAACGAGACAGTCCACCTGTTAGGCCATACATCATAAATATCAACATACAGAATACAGTAGGTGGCTACATTGGGAATTAGGCCAAACAAATACATATATAAAGAAAATTATCACAAGAAAGGACTGAAATCAATTTCTTCATTAAGTCCTGGGTACACTGTGGCCTGTAAATCATATATGTAAAATGTTTCTCTTTGTTAGAGTAACTTTAATTGATTGCCACCCCGAACATTCTTTCTGATTGTTTTTAAACCCTCAACTATTAGACCTTCTGGATTTTTGTTGTGGGCATTTTGGAAGTGTTTTGCCATAGGATAATCCAAATTACCTTTTCTAATGGCATTTTTATGCTCAGATACTCGTCTCTTGGCCCGACCTTTATAAAAGCATCCAGATTTACATGATAACCTGTATACCACAAAAGTAGTGTTACAGTTAATAAATGCTTTTATGTTATACATCTTATTGGTTTTGAACATAATCACAGAATTGTTTACATTTTTTAATGTTTGAACAATGATTGCAAAACCCACATTTGTAAGTGCCTTTTAGCTGTCTTTGAAGCAAATCAATCTGTTTTTTTAGGTCGGGATAGCTCTTTCCACTACTGTACATTCCAAAAGGTAATACTATCTAAATGTAACCTTGAAAGTTGGATCATGGTTCTTCATTATTCATAAGAAAGATTAACTCTATAAGAGATAAGTTTACTGTAAAGAGTCAGAAAAAACTCAGTAATAAAGGTAATTTACCCTGGTTCAGTGAAGTGGACATTGATGAAAACCTATGGACATTGATGAAAACCTATGGACATTGATGAATTAACCATCTCACAGGGCGAGATCAACTTTTCTCTGGGGGTATCCAGCTCAGAATTCAGGGCAAGTTAACCAAAGCCACTGCCACAATTGCCTCAACTTTGAATTAACTTTTAATTTATTCAGCAATTGAGTTAGGAAAACATTTTACAAACAGGGAATGGAATATACAGTTGTCATGACTATTTTGGGATTTAAGTTGCACCCTGCCTAGGGACTGCAGATGTACTCTGGTAAAATGCATCAAATGGCAACATTTATGAAAAAATTGTACATGGTCCCTAACAAATAAAATCAACAATAATAATACATTGAGAAATTGCTTCAGTTTGTTTGTATAGACTTTGAATAGATACTTAACCCTCCATTTATGTTGCTGGTCAAATTGACCTGTTTCAAAGTAAAACAAATATTATCCTGGGCTTAATTAGTATAATGGACATCTAAATAGAAAATGATTAATTTAACATGTTTGCAACTCCCCCCTGCTTGTATATATATACCAAATAATGTCTGGGACAATTTGATCTGGCAGTGAGAATGGAGGCTACAAAGGGTAAAAATATCAAATTTAGACCAAAACCATTTCAAATATGAGACACAATTTGATTGCCTAATCACTCCCAACCACACACACACACACACACACACACACACACACACACACACACACAACAGACAGACACGCAGACACACAGAAACACAGAATATGTTCCTGGACCTCAACTACGCCCCTCTCTGCACTTTCTATCATATCATTCTACTGAAGATGGGAACCTTGTATTTCCCACAGGAAAACGCTAACCACACTCAGGAAGAATGTACGTATTCCTATCAACATGTGCATCTGTACAGTTTCAGAGGTTAAAAAGTTTAGCAATATGAGCAGAATAATGACAGCCAGAATAGTGAAGCAGAGGAGGAAGACTCTGAAACTGAAGACCATCTGGAGATCAATTCAGAACATGATGATACAGTGGGGTAAAACATATTTAGTCAGCCACCAATTGTGCAAGTTCTCCCACTTAAAAATATGAGAGAGGCCTGTAATTGTCATCATAGGTACACTTCAACTATGAGAGACAAAATGAGAAACAAAAATCCAGAAAATCACATTGTAGGATGTTTTATGAATTTATTGGTAAATTATGGTGGAAAACAAGTTTTGGTCACCCACAAACAAGCAAGATTTCTGGCTCACACAGACCTGTAACTTCTTCTTTAAGAGGCTCCTCTGTCCTTCACTTGTTACCTGTATTAATGGCACCTGTTTGAACTTGTTATCAGTATAAAAGACACCTGTCCACAACCTCAGTCACACTCCAAACTCCACTATGGCCAAGACCAAAGAGCTGTCAAAGGACACCAGAAACCAAATTGTAGAACTGCACCAGACTGGGAAGACTGAATCTGCAATAGGTAAGCAGCTTAGTGTGAAGAAATCAATTGTGGGAGCAATTAAAAGAAAATGGAAGACATGCAAGACCACTGATAATCTCACTCAATATGCAAGATCTCACCCCATGGGGTCAAAATGATCAGAAGAATGGTGCCACACGGGGGGACCTAGTGAATGACCTGCAGAGAGCTGGGACCAAAGAAACAAAGGCTACCATCAGTAACACACTACGCCACCAGGGACTCAAATCCTGCAGTGCCAGACGTGTCCCCCTGCTTAAGCCAGTACATGTTCAGGCCCGTCTGAGGTTTGCTAGAGAGCATTTGGATGATTCAGAAGAGGATTGGGAGAATGTCATATGGTCAGATGAAACCAAAATATAACTTTTTGGTAAAAACTCAACTCGAGTTTTGGAGGAGAAAGAATGCTGGGTTGCATCCAAAGAACACCATACCTACTGTGAAGCCTAGGGGTGGAAACATCATGCTTTGGGCCTGTTTTTCTGCAAAAGGGACCAGGACGACTGATCCGTGTAAAGGAAAGAATGAATGGGGCCATGTATCATGAGATTTTGGGTGAAAACCTCCTTCCATCAGCAAGGGCATTGAAGATGTAATGTGGCTGGGTCTTTCATCATGACAATGATCCCAAACACACCACCCGGGCAATGAAGGAGTGGCTTCGTAAGAAGCACTTCAAGGTCCTGGAGTGGCCTAGCCAGTCACCAGATCTCAACCCCATAGAAAATCTTTGGAGGGAGTTGAAAGTCCGTGTTGCCCAGCGACAGCCCCAAAACATCACTGCTCTTGAGGAGATCTGCATTGAGGAATGGGCCAAAATACCAGCAACAGTGTGTGAAAACCTAGTGAAGACTTACAGAAAACATTTGACCTCTGTCATTGCCAACAAAGGGTATATAACTTATTGTGCTTATATAAAGTATTGTGATGAACTTTTGTTATTGACCAAATACATATTTTCCACCATAATTTACCAATAAATTCATAAACAAATCCTACAATGTGATTTTCTGAAATTGTTTATTTTTTTTCAGATTTTGTCTCTCATAGTTGAAGTGTACCTATGATTAAAATTACAGTCCTTTCTCATCTTTTTAAGTGGGAGAATTTTCACAATTGGTGGCTGACTAAATACGGATTTGCCCCGCTGTACATTGTCAGATGATAAAGGTATTGTCTCACAGCCATCAACTCCAAGAGAAAAAATACCAAATAGAGGGGGGGTTCATGTGGCATAGTGGGCTAGGTTGCTGTATTGCAGAACAAGCTATGTCATGATAGTCAGTGGTTTGAGCTTGACTACGGCTTCTCCAACTTTGCACAGAACCCCCAGAACAAGGCAGTGCAAATTGGCATAGAGCTGTCTGGGATTTGTTATAGATATGTCGGATCCTCTACCTTGCCAGCACTTATTTTTTGTAGATCAGGCGCCTGTAAATTCAATCATGAAATTATAGTTGGTGAGTGTAATCATCACACGCGTGATCTGACTAAAGGATTCCTTGTGGGATGAACAGTGTGAAAAGAATCGGCTGGCTCAGCGACATGTGGTCAAATGAACCATGTAAGTGACTCTGAAAAAAAATTAAAAATAAAGTGCCCTTCAACATCCTACATATGTAGTTGCAGAGCTGCGGACAATGCAGGCTCAGGGGGAATTGGACAAGACCAATTTGGAGGGCAGAAAAAAGAGGAAAAAAAATCACAAAACAAAATGGCCAGATAGAATGGTCCTCATCCCCGAACATGCATCGGAGAACAATTGCAGCTGCAAACGAATTTTTTTTTTTGCCATATGATGGAAAATATGTAAAGAAGTTAAATAAGTCTAAATAAATTATAAATATTAATAATATTGAATTAATAATAATAATAAATAAAACAAATGTGTTGAATGTATGTTTTTGCCAATATAAAGAAACAAAACTGTTTGAAAATATGTTTTAATTTTCAAGTAAACCAAGATCTGTAAGGGGTGAAATAAACTTGATTACACTGAATATTAATTAAATTGATAATAATTAAGCTATAATGTTTATGGAGAAACATATTTTTAACCGATGGTTAAACACACACTGGGACAAACATAACAGGAGAGTCAAAAATGCCTTCTAGGAACTTAATCAATTTTTGTACAATATATTATGAATTTGATTTGAAAAAAATCTTGATATGGGGGATATATTCCCAATAACTCTGCCAAACATTAGATAGAAAAAGAACACTGAGGCACTCAAGAAGGTGAATTTTAAAAGCCTTTAATATTTCTTGGCTATATCATTAAAAACAAGTCAACACATTTCAGCCATTGAGTAATTCATCAGGGCAAATCTAAAATGTTTGCCATTAAGCTGTATCTTATAGCTTATTGGCTAGTAGTTATGTGATCAGAAGGTGTAGTCAGATGGTGGGTGTGAACAAATATAATCACATGACAAACCATTTAAAGCATTAAGTCAGTCATAGAGTAAGGACAAATCTCTTTCCTTTATCTGGACACAATAGCTAGCAATAGTGATACTGATATTAATATCATACGACAACACAAAACAACCACACGATGCAAGCACCAAAGCAAAAGAGACACCTCGGCAAAACAACATCTAATGACATTTACAAAATTACTTACATTTTTTGTAAACAATCAGGGATGAACCAATCTTGAAAATCAAAGATAAGGCAAGAAGTCGAGTTCAAACCTGGACACTGCATAGCTTTTAATGTATAGATCCAGAATGACTCTCTTTGTAACAGCCTTTTTAATCTGTCCCCGCCCCTTATTGAATTTCTTATATGTTCTATACCCAATATTTTTAGTGATTCAACACCACCATGGTTTGCCTCTTTGTAATGAAGAGCCATCCCATATTGGGGATTGTTTGTTCTTATAGCACGTTTATGTTCAGCTAGTCTTGTCTTCAATTTTCTTTTATTTCTCCCTATATAAAAGCAGCCACATGGGCATTCAAGTCTGTAAATCACATATGGGGTATTCCACTTTATGAATGACTTAATGTTACATTTCTGACCTGATATTTCATCAGTAAAGTGATTAGTATTCATCATATCACAATGATTGCAATTTCCACACTTGTGGTTACCTATTGTAGTGGATAACCAAGTTTTATTTTGTTGCGGGGGTAAGTGACTACTAACTCGTTTAGCAATGAGGGTTGGAGCTCTTCTAAAACAAATGGTAGGGGAATCAGGAATCGCTTCTCTAAGAGAGCTATCACTTTTTAGTATGTTCCAATTCTCTTTAATAATTAGTTTAATTTTAATTGCTTCTCTACTATATTGTGTCACAAAATACACTTGATCCGAACCCTGTCGTTGCTTCTGTTTATGATCAAGTAAGTGTTCCCTAGTGAGACATTTTGCTTTATTGTAAGCTGTGGATACAGTTTTATGTTTATATCCCCCTTTCTTAAATCTATTGCTAGTGTCTAGTACGGAGGACCAAGTCTGCAAAAATAATAAATAAACATAAATGTATATATCTCTTTTAATTAGCTTCTTTATTTATTCACCTTTGTAAATAATTACCTTATTTATTTATTTTCCGTTATATTCTTCAACTTTATTTATTAATTACTATTTTTGTAAATTTATGTATTTATGTGTATGTTATAATATTTTTGTCTGTTTTATTCTTCCTTTGTATTTTTTTACCCTATTTATTTCTTCAAACCCATTTGTTTCTGCCTGTCCTTTTTACATTTCTGTATGCATTTCTGCCTCATTATGCAAATGAGGAAGGGCTGTGTCTTAAGGGGTCAACTTCTGCCCATTGGTTGGTTAGCATTATACCACTTGGTATAGGACTTGGTCCTCCAAAATCTAGAGCATTTCTTTCGAAATCTTCCTCTGAGTCACGGTTGCATCTAAGGCCTTGTCCACACATACACGGGTATTTTTGAAAATTTAGTTTTTTTTTTCATTTTTCATTCGTTTTAAAAATAAATTTTGTCCACACAAGCACGGTTTAAAAAAATTCTCTTTCCACATGAACACGCAAAAACGCCTGATCATGTGCTGTCAAGAGCATGCCAAACCAACAGGTGACGACATAACCCTAACCGTAAAGCCATGTTGGCCAATCAGAAGCCTAAAAAAGGGTAATTACCTGTTCCGGTAGTTCTTGTCCAAAACCGGCAATGTCTGTGTCATGGGAGAGTACTATAGCGTAGTCATAAGCTGTGACCTGAGTAGTATTGCATTCTGACGCCTATGTTCAGCAATGTAATGTGATAACTGTGTATGTATAAGTATACATGTAATAAGGCCTGTTAGCACAGTTATTAGCAGCGATATTTTGGCTACGTCTGCCATTGCACCGACTCTTTTTAATTAATTTTTTTTGCACAAATTCTCCTCATGCAATCAATGGAGATGGTGGTGCACAATCTGACGTTAAACAGAGATAACAGCTGTGCACTTGGAGGTCAAATGCCAAAATATTCGGTTTCACCATCCACACGACAACACTGTCACCAGAGTTTCTAAAAAACTTCACCCTGGCCTGAGTTTTCAAACATGTCAGATTATTTCCACACGTCAGACCTTCAAGTTGCCCTAGCAGCTCTGATACACATACAAGTTTTTCAGCAGTTGTAAGAAATACACATTTGTCAGCTTTTGTTGTTTGCTTTGCCATGTTGTGTTTTGTTTTCGCGGTAGAGAAATAGAGGGAAGGGTGTACGCAGGCTCGCGGACTTGGGGGTGTTGTGTGGCAGTGCTTCACACTACCACCTAGCCAGCTGGAGTGAATACTACATCAAACTTTCACGTCACCATATGCACGTAGATTTCCCCCCCAAAACGCTCATATAAATGAGGAATAAAAAGCGATAATGCAACTCCACTTTTGCGTTTTCTCTTCAGATCGTTTTCGTGTAAACATGGTCTAAGTCTCTAAGAATGGTGTTATGGTCAGTTGGTTTTCTAAAGATTGAATAATGTAAATCTCCAAAATCATCTTTAAAGATCTTTAAATCAAGAAAATAAATGTTGGTTAAAGAAAAATCTAAACTCAGCTTCAAATGATTGTTTGTGGTGTTTAGATATGAGTGAAATTGAAGAAGTTCTGTCTCTGACCCTGACCATATCAGTAAAATATCAATGATGTATCTACCCCACCATCAATTTTTTTCTTTGGAAATATTCAATCCAGAGTATACAAATGTTTCTTCCCAAAGGTCCATAAAGAGATTCAAATAGCTAGGTGCAAAATAAGGTCCCATTGCTGTACCTTGTTTTTTTTTATAAAATTTACTCTGAAACAGAAAAACCTTGTTATTCAAAGTCCATTCTGCAAGATGTACGATGAAGGCAGCAGGGGCCGTAAGTTCTGGTTGCCTTTTTTCTAGGTAATGGGATAGAGCCTTTAACCCTTCTTTGTGATCAATGTTAGTATAAAGTGACTACACGTCCATGGTCGCTAGGTATGACGATCCAAACGTTCTTTTTTCTTTTATTTATATTTTGTACGTATGTGCTATTCTGAATAAAAGAAGGAAGCTTAGACACAAATGGTTTAAAAAAAAATCAACATACTGAGACACGGGTTCAGTAACCGACTCATTTCCAATGATTATTGAGACACTGGTTCAGTAACCGACTCATTTCCACTGATTATTGGTCTTCCTGGTGGAATCTCTTGTGTTTTTGTGCACTTTAGGAAGCATGTAAAATGACAGTATCCTTGAGTTATTGCACAATAACATGTTATTTTTTTGCGATCAGTTCCTTATTTTTCACCTGTAATAGCATTTCTAAAAGATATTTCTTGATTTGTTCTATTGGATTAGACGATAAAGGCTCATAGTACTCACGGTTATCAAGCTGTCGCTTTGCCTCTGTCAAACTCTGCCAAACACTATCTACAACTACAGCTTTTGCTGAAAATTGACAACATAGCAAGATATTTACCAAAGTGTAATTGTTCACACACAAAATATATTTGTTTGACATCAATTTTGCTAAAAACTAAATGAGCAACTGTCAAAGATTTCCAATAGAAATTATTGACAAAACAGGTGCAGTAGGTAAGTGTTTTTCAAAGTCAGGGTCTTGACTTGAAATAAAATTTGGTTCTGCAAATATTTCTTCAGAATTATTTTGTCCTTGGTTTTGTGTCTCGATTAAATTTAGGTTATTGTCAACAGTACCCTGCCACAGCCACATGGGGCGGTGCACTAAACTAAGCACTATGTTTAGGTCAAGTTTACCTACAGTACATCAGACAAAATAACCGCTGTATGTTATTTTAAAACATGTTCATCTTAAAAAAACATGTTCATCTTCCCAATGCTTTATAAGTAATAAAAAAAGTTTTAATAAAAAACGTTTAAAAAAAATGTTATATGAAAATTTGGTCTAGAATGTAAGTAAATTACCACAAGTACTCGGTTTTTTGTGGAAAAAACAACTGATCATGGTTAATTAGGTGATTATAACATGTTTTTATAGAGCTTGGCAACCGACGTCACTGCATTCTGGGACGTAAACAAGAGGCCGCCGCCATTTTGTGAGGCCACAATAATAGTGTCGAAATCAATGTTGAAAAGTCAATTAAAAGAACAAAATCTACTATACATACTTCTACCGGATGCAAGAACTTTACCTGGAAAAGGTGCCTGCAAGAGAATGTACTCGAGTCCGACGATTTACCTCCGACATTTCAGTTAGTCTGTGTGAGTGCATATACCGGGCTCAGTTTCGTAATTTTAAATCTATGGCAGCCCACGTTCAGTTCACATTTTGAGGATCAGTCTGAAGTTTCCCTGAGCTTGTGAGATAAACATGTGTGTCTTAATTGTATGCTTTGTAGATGAAAGATAACTGTTATCATTCACATACATGTGAGTAACTTAGTCGACATTTATCCAGGTAGACAAGTCATGTAACAATTGTCGTTGCAGTACATGCCTTGTCTAATGGCATCTGTGCTACAGATTTATGATTGGATTTTCTTTCTCGTTGGGTCAAAACTACTACAAACCTTAGTCAGAATTCGGAATCATAAAAGCAAAAAACAGCAACTGCAAAAAACAACACCGTAGTTTAAAACAACAGAGCATATAATATATGTAAAAATACTGATTTTAGCTCTATATGGTAAGCAGTACACTTAAAAAGAAACCCACATAAAAAGTCGAAGACATGATTAATGTAAAAAAAAAATGGCTTAGTAGGGGTTTGTTTCCTTGATTGTATGATGTTGATGAGTTGAAACTATTTGTGATTGATCTTTGTCAAAATAAATATTTTTCTAATGCATACATTGCTTGTTTACCTTATTCCACTTATCATATGTACCGGTACAATAGAAAACCTTGGTGTTTCAGTACCCTCGTAGCACATTGTGGCCTTCGG
>JACXGM010001906.1:40175-50877 GCA_016801145.1 Umbra pygmaea | reverse complement strand
TCTACTTCCTGTGGACTACAGCTTCCCTAGTCATACCTCCAAAGAACTACAGTTCCCATACCCGGACTCAATTATCATGATTCACCACACCTGCTCACTCCATTTTGTATATAAGCCACACACATCCATAGCCTCCTTGCGAGGTATTGTAAGTACAAAGTCTTATTACTGAGCATTTATTCTTTCTTGTATTGTTGCTCTTCCGGTTTGACCTCTGCCTGTTTGGATTACTCTGCCTGTGGATATCCCTAGTTGTACTTTAGCCATACATGCTATTCCGTTCTGACCTCTGCCTGTTTGAATTACTCTGCCTGTGGATATCCCTAGATGTACCTTTGCCATACCTGCTATTCCGTTTTGACCTCTGCCTGTTTGAATTACTCTGCCTGTGGATATCCCTCGTTGTACCTTAGCCATAATAGCTCTGCCGGTCTGACATATACCATATCTTGGATTATTCTTTGCTTGTTCCAATAGACAGTCATTCTGGTCAATAAATAACATTGTTCTATTTCACATTTTGAGTATTCATTACAAGTATTAAAACAATAAATTACCTGAAATATTTCAGTTGGTGTGCAATGAATCTAAAATATATATATATTTTTTTTTTTTAAATCTAAAAAAAAGATTTTTTTATGAATCTAAAATATATGAAAGTTTAATTTCTATCATTACATTATGGAAAATAATGAGCTTTATCACAATATGCAAATTTTTTGAGAAGGACCTGTACTCAGACCGGCCCGTCTGGCACCAACAACCATGCCACACTCAAAATTGCTTGTTTTTGGAGTTCAGGAGATTGTCATGACCAGGACCACACCCCTAAATGCATTGAAGCAACTGCCATGTGATTGGTTGAGTAGATAATTGCATTAAAGAGAAATTGAACGGTTATTCCTAATAATCCTTTAGGTGAGTGTATTACTTGGGATTAAAATGCAATCACTTCAATACATACACTGATAAATCCTAAAGATTAGAAAGTTGCTGCAGTAATCCCCCTATTCAAAGGGAGGGACAGTTTAAACCCAAACTGCTACAGACCGATTTCCATCCTGCCCGGTCTCTCAAAGGTCTTCGAAAGTTTTATTAATAAACAAATTGTTAACCATTTCAAATCCCACCGCACTCTCTCTGACATGCAGTCTGGTTTCTGAGCTGGTTGCGGGTGTACCTCAGCCACACTCAAAGTCCTAAACGACATTATAATTGCTATCGACCAAAAACAGTACTACGCAGCAGCCTTCATTGACCTGGCCAAGGCCTTCAACTCTGTTAGTCACAACATCCTCATTGGCAGATTAAAGTGCCTGGATTTTTCAAAGGACTGCCTTGCCTGGTTCACAAATTATTTCTCAGACAGATTCCAGTGTGTTAGGTTGGAGGGCCTGCTTTCCAGACCTCTGGCTGTCTCTATGGGGGTGCCTCGGGTTCAATTCCCAGGCCGACTCTATTTTCTGTATATATCAATGATGTTGCTCTTGCTGCAGGTGACTCTATGATCCACCTCTATACAGATACACCATTCTCTATACGTCCGGCACGACATTGGACGACATCTCTATACGTCCGGCACACAACCTTCAAGAAAGCTTTGATAACATACAACATTCCTTCCGTGGCCTCCAATTACTTTTCAATTCTAGCAAAACTAAATGTATGCTCTTCAACCTATCACAGTCTGCACCTGCCTGCCCAACAAGCATCATCACACTCGACGGGTCTGTATTGTAATACATAGAAAACTACAAATACCTATGGGTCTGGTTTAACTCTTTACTCTCCTTCCAGACCCACATCAACCAGCTCCACTCCAAAATTAAATCCAGGATCGGTTTCCTATTCAATAATAAAGCCTCCTTCACTTTTCCAGCCAAACTCGCCCTCGTGAAAATGAACATCCTCCCAATACTAGACTTCGGTGATGTAATTTACAGTTCTGCATCACACTCTCTTTTTAGAAAATTAGATGTTGTGTACCACAGCAACATCCGTTTTGTCACCAATTGTCCATATAACACCCATCACTGCAACCTCTACAGTCTAATCTGATGGCCTTCACTTCACACTCAGCGACAAACACACTGGTTTCATCTTTTTTACAACTGTCCACCAGGCAAAACCCCACTTTACCTAAGATTATTAATCTCCGGGGCAACACCCTCGCTTAATCTGCGTTCAAGCAGGTATATCTCTCTGATTGCCGCTGCTAATGATTGAAACGTACTGCAAAAATCATTGAAGCTTGAATCCACTGTCCCTATAACTACCTTCAAAGTACTACTATCAAAAACACTGACAAACCATTGTACATGTTGACTCCACCCGCTCTTTTAGTCCGTTAAAGGACAAACTCTGTGCTACGTGAGCTCAACTGTGACTTAAAAACTTCCATGGCAAGAGGTTTTGGGGTCATTCAGGCATATCAATGCGCAAGAACGCACTTCAGCAACTCCTTGAGGCAGTTTATAATTATTTTTTATAATTCCTAGTTGAGCAAGCAGCCTGCTAACAGAATGGCATCAGACGTTCTGTGGAGGACACACACTAGAAGTGGTTACAGTAAAGGATGGCCTAAATTATGCAGTGGGTACCACATTATTGAGGAGCAAAATGGGGTAAAAGTAATAAATAAACATTATATTATTATATAACCTAATAATTTAATTATTAACATTATAATCTTATGCTCAGGATGACATGTCTTTATACATTGCTGAAAGGAAAGAAATTCGGACTGGCCATAGAATTTTCATCAAATGTCCAAGCCAATATCTGGACTCAGTCTTTCTTGCTACTTGTTATCTCACTGACATTTGCCAGACATATTGTGTGTTAATGGCTATTTTCTCAGGTCAGTCATGGATCTGTGAGTCCTTATTTAAGTCTAGTACATACTGTACGTAAACTCTCAGCAACAAATACAAGAGTGGAAAATAAAATGAGTAAATGGACCACAGTGCTTTGGGTTAATGTTGTTACAGTAGATGGACTGAAATAGTTTTCTTATCCCAACTCATCCTCCTTTCATTATGTCATTTTAGGATGATTCTGATCATCAAGTGAAGCATTAACACTTTTAAACTTTATTGAGTCAAACTGTTAAAATTGTATTGAGTGAAGCTCTCGAAAAGGCTCTGCAATCTAATTTGGCAGAATGAAAATCTTTCAGGGTAGGATTTACAAGTGGAGAAATTATATAAGCCAAATAGGCGGTCAGTTTGATGATTATGGACAGAAACTGGTGTGTCTCTAGAAACAAAGGTTGAGACTGTGTAAATATCACATGACAGGAACTATACTGTGTATACAGTTTAAAATATGTACATAGCTAACACGTAAATGTGTAAGGGCAACAAGTGTAAAGTTGTGTTTCCTGTTACGTAACACTGTTCTGCTCCTTAATGGAATACATCTATTATCAAACAATATGTACATATGGTTCATTAATGTTTTCTTTGCCTAATAATTGCTTTCTTTCCTGGATTACCTGCCAATTACAAACATGAGCTAGGAGCAGAAGAAATAGAGAGCAAAATCAGGTTGTTTATTACAGCTAAAAAAAGATCCTATTGTGATTACTAATGACATCTGGTGACGTATGTGTACAACATAAAAAAACATTCATAGGGAAAGCTGTTGTAAAAATGAAATTCAAGAAAAGATAGCTGATAATTTTATTTTCTAAAATATCACCTCAATGACTACAAAATCGAAACCTACATAATGAAAGTAGATTATTTGGGTTACTGTGTCATTCACAATTATTATTTTTTCTTTATAATGTTATGTCATTTAAAATGACTGTTTTCTTTGGCCTGTATGTCATGCATGTGCTACTTAAGTTTGTGTAAATGTGGTGATCTGAAGTCCCAGTGGTGATGGTAAAACATAAGAAATAGGTCAGCACAAATTTAGTTGGCAGGTCATCAGAAAAAGGATTTTAAGAGCTGGCTACCTATTCGAAACAAAGGGCTTCCTGAGGTGAGCTAAGACACAGGAAAAGTGGGGTCAAGATCATCAACCCCCCTCACTGGCTCACACAGACACATCCTGAGGATGAAGTTCAACAGACCAACTTATGTAACAAAACAGCCACTGGACCAAATACTGTGACGTTGGATGTTTTTCTGACTGTCCCATAAAGGAAGAATTTATTAAATATACCACACGGTTATATATGTCATGTTTCTCTCTACGGTTCTCTTGTTTTAACTGTTATGGCCAGAAGAGGGTGTTTCCATTTTGATGCAACAGGAGAGTGGGGAAAGACCTGAACGGGGAGGATGAAAATGTTCTTGGAGTCTTAATCTCCAAGTCTTTAGCTGTGTGGTAGGGTAGATTATTTACACTAAACTGTATAGTCTTTCCTTAGACCATAGGTTGGATTTAGGATTTTAAGAAAGTGTATAGAATGATTGGTATTGTAATTTGTGCTATTCAGTGTCAGGTTAAAGTGTTGTACTTTTCTTTCCTTTTAACTCAAATTAAATGTCATTACTTTAAACCGAGCTATTTGCGGCATCCAAGATTTCTCAGAATAACTCCTGTGGAGGTATCGGGAAGTCATTTTTAGCCTATAATCTGCCTGCCCTTAGGTCGGTTTTTATCAAACACACACATACATGCAAACTACCTGAGTCAAGGTTTTATTCTGATTGCTGTTGGAAGATGAGGATTAAGCAAAAAGGGACTAGTTCCGAACAAAGGCCATTATAGTAAGCGGCTTGGGGCGATAGCTTAGCTAGGGGCACCGCCAGGGATTTTGTGCAGCTGTTGTAGTTTTTACCTGTCAGTTATGGGCCCTTGGAATTGTCTTAACTTTTCCCCCATATATGGCGCTTCTGAGCCTAGCGACCTATGGGAACTCAAGTCCTGCGAGTTGTGGGCCCTAGGACAACTCGCACATTTTCATTATTCATACATATTAAGTCAGATAATACCATTTTAAGTTATCAACAATTGAATAGTTAATTTCTTAAAGCCGAGTTTTCTATGCAGATAAAGAAGCTCCTGACAATCAGATAACATTCTTTTTAATACAGAGAAGGATGTCACAACAGAAAACTTAATACTGCTTTCCTATTGGCCCAAATAGTTAGCATTATTTTGAATCTCACCAATGGCTACATCCTTGTATTCAACATAAAGAGTACCAGTTACATGGCGCAAGCTCGTCTAGGAATTCTATATGTTAATCTCTCTCCGAGGCCCAAATGGCTTCGGTATCACTTCTTACTGAGACAAAAAGCCTTAGACAAATATTTGGCTGTTGTTCTCCATTTGGTCACCCTGGCCTTGGTTTACATACATTGCATTTCAAAAGACATCCTGCATTCTCAGTAAAATTAATACTGTCGGCTACATTCCTACCAAGGAACAAGTCTACATTACAGTGAACCAATTCTTTATAGATG
Organism: Umbra pygmaea; assembly: GCA_016801145.1. Taxonomy (NCBI): domain Eukaryota; kingdom Metazoa; phylum Chordata; class Actinopteri; order Esociformes; family Umbridae; genus Umbra; species Umbra pygmaea. The sequence continues at coordinate 45,454 of JACXGM010001906.1, read as the reverse complement.
TATAAGTCATTGTCACAATCCCAGTCTTAGCTGCATATATTTCACATGGTCCATAGCTCTTAGGCAATAGCATACAATATAGAATAACATTTATAGAAACACAATAAACACTTCTAGACATTTTATTTATATAGTAAGTGATGATCCTGGCCAACTGCTGGTCATTGAACAGAGACTCTGCACCAACCATACTGTGGGAACCTTCTCATATCATTTTTACTGCATATTTCCTTAAAGCTACTTCTGCACCAGCTATATATATATATTTATTTATATATATATATATATATATTTATCTTACTACACATTTTATTGATTATCTCTCTGTTAATTACCATGACAAGGAAAAAAACTTTTATAATACCGCAGCTGCTAAGAAACAAAATGTCCAAAATTATTCTGCTTTCCTCTCACTGACAGAGTTATATGAAACCCCCAATAAAAAGCTTTCATAACCAAAGTGTTTTAAGGGAGCACCCAATCCATTTTTATGACCCCTAATAAAGCGTTTTCCTGGAACATCTCTTAACAATCAGGTTTCTGTATTGAACAAAAAAGGTCAGACCATTTTCATATTTTTTTCTGCAAAAATAGTAATTCAACAGGTAATCTGAATTGTATATGGAATGTATGCGTGTGTCTTCATTACAAATAGGTAACAAACATTTTACATTGTGATTTTCAAGCATGTGCTCTAATTCAGAACAACATATATTCAGTATGAACACACCCCCTTGGAGAAGATTGTCTGTTAAATGATATGGTTAATACCAGAAAAAAACATTCAGTCCACTCAGAAAACAAAAAAATTCAGATTATATCATAAAATAATAAAACACACCTACATCTGATTCTCAAAAAAATTTTGGTCAGTAAAATCATTTGTCTATACCCTATTAGAGTAATTCTGAATTCCAAAGTGTTCAGAGCCTATATTAATCAACCTGTTTCTAACCTGTTTCTAATGAATAGCCTTTTTGCATATCATAATCGAAAATGTCTTTGACTAACTTAAATAAAAAAACCTCCGATTAAGAAGGCACGGTTTTGCACTGTGGTAAAGATGGTTTTATATTCCCACATATTTTTACTCTGGTCCTTAACTGCTCCGTTCACCGATAGCTACAGTATTTAATGTCCGACTTTCGGCACTCGGATGTCGGCACGGACAAAGACGTTGTGTCTTAACCCTGGAGCATTCGAATGTGGGAATATAGAACCATCTTTAGCGCGGTTCAATACCGTGCCTTCCTGATGGGAGGTTTTGTTATTTAATTTAGCCTAAGTAATCAACGTAAATACGTATCTAACTCAACAAAGTCACTATCATTTCCAGACGGGACGCAAACCCAACTTTTTAGGCTAACCCAGTCGTCCACCTCGGCCGCCGACCAAATAACACATACATTCTCATACCCCACTACTTCCGACTTTTGGCATTTACGTACAAGTCAAGTATATGTATGTGCAAGTCAAGTATATGTATGTGCAAGTGAAGTATATATATATGTGCAAGTGAAGTAGGTACGTATATGCGAGTGAAGTATATATGTATGTGCAAGTGAAATATGTATGTATATGCGAGGGAAGTATATATGTACTAAATGCAAGGGAAGAATGCATATGTGCAAGTGAAGTATATATATATACATATATATGTGCCAGTGAAGTATATATGTATATGTGAGCGGAGTATATGTATGTGCAAGTGAAGTATATATGTAGTGCAAGTGAAGTATATATATATGTGCTAGTGAAGTATACATGTATGTGCAAGTGTTTAGTACCAGTATATATGTATGTGCTAGTGAACTATATATGTATGTGCAAGGGAAGTATAAAATTTTGGCCTAGGCAGCTTCTAATAAGATACTGTAGCTAGACACCTAACTGAAATATCGGCAACTATTTTCCTTACCGTTTTGAAAACTAAGTTCCAAGAGTCTGCTTTGTTTTGGAAGAGTCTTTCGATTTCTAAAGCAGAGGCAGGTGTTAGCTAATATAGTAGCAAATATAGATGTTATTAAGAAGTTATCTTTGTCTGTCACCTTGTTTGTTGCATCTCTACCGTCACACGCACTCAGATGAACAGACTTCTGAACGTGTTGGAGGTAAATTCATCACACGCAGGGAGTACACATTTAGTGAGATTGGTGCAATTTTAGTTTAGATAAACATTTCCTTTTTCTTTTTTGGCTTTTCATCATTAGACTCACTCACACACTGTCTTTTAACGTTTACGATAGACTTCAACACCTGATGAGGAAAAAAAGAGTGTTTGATGGCATTACGTCATAGGCCGACCAGGGCTATGCCATTTGGGGAGGGGCCACTCACCGATCCCTCTCGCGGCCTCAAAACACTACTGGCCCACCGGGGAAAGTCCATACAGTACACACAGCCACATATGCAAAAACCAAAACATTCACAAACAACAAGACACAAACACACAGACACACATATGCAAAAAACACAGATACACATACACACAACAACACACAAACACATATGGTATGCAAACTTATGAGCACAACTCAGTATCACCCTTCCATGTTTGTTGGCTGGATAATGATTGCTGGCTTGCATCCGGTAGACATGCTCCTGCATGCACTTCCTTGTAGCTGACTACCTAGAAATGCAGCTGCTTGGACAGACTGATCCTAGTCGGCAGCCCATCACAGCTGGCTAGTGATGAACAGCTGGCCAGCTTGCCAGATGAACAGACTCGTTGCACAAGCTATTCTGCTGTTTGAGGGGTGTTGCTTGACAAAGGTGGGAAATTTGAAATAATGTCCTCCATGTCTTTACATTTGTTAAACATTCTGTTTGCATGTTTATATTCCCATGTGTCCAGGGTGGACCTTTGTCACCTTCCCTGTGAATTTTCTCATGATTCTTTGCAGATTTTTCTCTCTTTAAACGAGTCCACTGATATTTCATAGTCCATCATGATTGTTGCCGAATTCTGATATGCTCTAAGAGCTTTCCCCCCTCTCAGGCCATACATTTTGAATTAATCTCCTCAGCTGTGTGATGCATCCACTGTTGCTTTATAAATCTCTGTTAGTTATACAATGTGCGTTGCATATGCCCAATTCTTCAATGAGACTTCTGACTTGTTTGTATGAAATTTCCAGAAGTGTGTCAGGGATGTCAGAAGAGCGACAGATGACTTTTCCAGGATGGTGAATGGTTGTAAAGTCATTCTTTTGTACTTGGAGGATTGTACTCTGTAGTCTTGGTTATGGCCAGGAGTTTCCTCATGATTGACTCAAAGGCCTAAGGTCAGATTTCACTATTACTTTTAGTCATTAGAATTATTGATGGATCCAAACAAAATTGCATTAAAGTTTCTTATCAATTTGAGTTGATATCAATGTCAATGAGAGATTAGGAAGCATTGCAGTAAAATATAACACAGTCCGATTTGATGCGTCCACTTATGTGTGTTGGACTTAGAAAGCCTCAGGGCAAACTTAGCTAATTAGTGAGTTTCTGTTTGTTTTTTTTGTGTAAAAAACATTTCACAAAAATATATCTCAATCTGGTCTCCAACACTGACCACTGGCCCATGGTTACCATAGTGAAGAAAATCATCAAATGCAAGTAATCAACCTGAGGCATGACATTGACTCAGATATTATGTACATACAAATTGCATATTACACATCCAGACCAACATGGTAGTTTTAAAACAATATATTTTTAATTGTAAAAGTCAAATACTGTATGTACTTTATATTGTGTTATAAATTAGATTTTTTTGTCATTGGAACACACAAACCACAAAACAAGATTATGTTGAAAACTGTACCTTTTCGCAGGTCAAATCAAAACATCACCCAAAACCTGCAGATTTTTTTGTAACAGTACATATTGTTTCTCACTGCCCATACCCTAGATTTACAGTCTACTGTGCACATGTAAAATAATATACAAGCCGAAGATAATTTAAAAAATAAAAAAATAAAAAAAATTGAAACATGAACCTAATAATATAAAGAATAGTAAACATGAAAAGACAAAAACATTTTGGTTGTCCTTCGCCCAGATTAGTTTCTTCAGTTCCTGTTTCTGTTTCAGTTAATCAGTTTGGTTCGATCAACTAATTGTCATCAATCATTAGCACCTGTTTTATATTTTTTCAACATGCGCTCTTCAATGCACCTACAAGGGTGATCAGCTTTTTATGTTAATATATTGCATAATATGCTACTTTCTCTAACAAAATACAAATAATTCTCTGTAACCAGTGCCTGAAGTGGGAAGAAAAAGGTGCCGGTACTCTCTTGCATTGGCAAATCATTAATATTTGAGATTTCTTCAGTGAAAAACAAAACTTGGAGATATTGCTGGTACAACTACAATTTATTGTTATTCATAACAACATAAACGTATTTATTTAAACAAGTTGTGTGTGTGTGTCCCCCTTGAAAAACACTCAAGCCATGCATGTGTTTCGTTACTCGCGTTATTGTTGACATCGGTGTCATTGACTAAGGTAACATTAAGGTTGGTAGCTGCAGACTCTTCATTGCTAGCAGTTCCGCTCACATCAACCTTCAAGGTCTAAGGGGTTTTTATTATATTATTATTATTATTAATTATTATTATTTTAGGTCTGCCTGTCACAAAGATGACCTTTTGGCCTCTGGAAAGGTCATACTTTGACCTACAGTAAAGTGCCTTATGGTTTTGGACTCAGCAGACCCATGGCGACAACATGGATTAATCAAATCCAACATCCTGGATCATTTAATTTAATGTTTTATTAAATATTTATCCCAAAAAAAGTATATTTTGTTTATTTGTGTAAAAGCATGTAAACCATGACGAATAAGGCTTTTTAATGCATATGGTCAAGCCCCCGGGGCTCCTGGACCGGTGTGCAAAGTTTAGAGGCCATACAAACTAGTCAACATCAAAATGATGCACCCATTTCTTACAATATTTCTCTACGTTTTTGAAATCCCAGCTATTTTTAACGTGTAACGTCTTTAGTAAAAAAGTGTCTATAAAACATGACCGACTTTGTGGCGTCATAGCTCCGACTGTGTTTAAACGTGCAATATGTAATTTGTGGCCACCAGGGGGCTCTCAATCAAAACAATAGCAAAAGATGTACTTGGATGACGTCGGGAGGTTGCGTGGGATCATGGGTTTTGTTATCGTCGTCAATGACAACCTTCCAATCTAGCGTCTCCGGCAGAAAAAATGTTCACTGACAAAGTAATGTGTTGTTAAAAATATTATAACTTTATTCACGTTATGTTTGGCGG
>JACXGM010001906.1:19917-40075 GCA_016801145.1 Umbra pygmaea | reverse complement strand
TTATTTTGTTATTGTTTTGATTGATATTACATATTGTACCTTTAACTGTGTTTTAACTGCCACCACTTATTCTTTTCGTCTGATCTTCCTCTTTCCAACGGTACCAAGCATGTACCGCAAAACTTTAGAACGTCGGGAGACTAAAGGGTTCTAATTAACATTAGTTTGAAGCTCATGAAACGTACCCAATGTTTCTGGTTGGACTTGGACCTCTGTTGACGTGTCTGGCTCAGGCACACGCGTTCTTTTAGTACCTTTCTAAAGCCAGGCTAGCATACCGACTTAAAAAAGACACTTCTTTTAAGTTTCTAGGTTTTCAGCAGTGAAAAATATGTTACGTTCAAGCGACAGCATTTTCTAACTGGTGACTTTGGAGAAGCGAACTTTTGATAGGGTGGGCTGACTGCTTGCCTTTACGTGATTCGTCAAGAGATCTGAAGCAAGTCAAGTAGTGCCCTCTGGGTAGTGTAGTTTATGTAACGTTAGGATCAATACCAATCTCTCTGACACGGACACGTTCTATGTCAGTGGTTGCGTACTGGCTACATGCGAGAGGCATCGGTACGCAAGAAAATGTGCAGGTACGCTTAAGAGTAAAATGTAGAGGTGCCGGTACTGCGTACCGATGAGTACCGCCCCACTTCGAGCACTGTCTGTAACATGGTATATTTTGGCAAATTAATGTTTGGATATCTAAAAAATCTCTTTCATCTAGCACACTAGTGCAGAAGAAAGAACTTAACATTAATTTGTAAACTTTTCCTCAATCCTTGTAAAAAAATGGCTTCAAATTTGACAACAAGATGGAAACATCACTAGGTTGCTTTCAGACATCTGGTCGCTTCATTGTGGTCAACTTTGAACAGAAATTTTATTTTAAATGAAAAAGAAAATGGAAGCAGTCGATCACTGTCGATTACCTAGAGAATAATTTCAACCCCTGGGCAGAGCTGTTACCAAGATGTTGACTGAATAATTGCTGAGTCTGGCTTGTTAATTTTAAAGATACAACAACAGAGTCTGGTTCCCCCTATTAGAAGCGCGGAAGCAGACCATCTACTTACTTCAGCCAAAACAACCAGCTTGTGATTAGCACATACTAAAACGGTGGAAAACTGAAGGAAGCCAGCCAGGAGGAAAAATAGTCCAGTAAGGAACCTGACCATGGCTCTGGACCTGTAACTCTTATAGCACTTACAGCACTTGGACCTCAAAACTGAGCCCATCACCCCCAGAAGTCCCAGAAAGGTTGAGCTGGAGGTGACTGTATTCATAGTCCATGATAAACCTGGACTTTTGACTACAATCATGTATATAGCATATATACATGGCACCAGGGAGACTGTCCATCCAACAACACTCAACATTACAAACAGATTGTCCTGGCTGGAGATGCACAGAAGCAGCCCCCCTCCCAGGAGCAGCACAACTGCGCTCCCACCGCCGAGGTACAGTGAGACCCCCAGCTCCATCCTCTCATTTTTATTCAAATGTGGGAAGAAAATGGATATGGCCGACCAGCAGACAGGGACTAGTACCAGAAGGGCAGTAATGAGAAAAACAACACCGCTAGCAATGACTACTTTGGCCTTGGACCTCTCGTTACTCATCCTGGTGTTGCACTTTCCCCCGACGGCAGCCAGCACGACGGCAAACAGACCAGCGACGATGGCAATGACTGTTAGAGCCCTGGCGGCCAGCAGGTCTTGCGACAAGTCTGGTAGAAATTTGTAGATGTTACACTGCATCTGGCCTGTCCTCTGGGTCTCACAGTACATCCATAATCCTTCCCAAATGACCTGCGTGGTTACAGTGATGTTTGAGTCGGTCGAGTCTGCCACCTTCCACATGGGCAGGAAACAGATAATTATGGTTCCCAGCCAGCCGATGATTGCCAGGGACATTCCCAGCATCTGTAGTCCAGCTGACCCCATGCTGATGGAGTGCTGTTAGTACAGATGAATTGAGCTGGAAAAAGGTATAGTGATAGAGAGAGGACGTAACTTGAACAGTGATGATGTTAACAATGAGCTACTCACTTCCTCTACATCTCTGACTTGCAGAGTATACTGTGTGTTATAAATAATTGTAGACCCTTTAAAAAGGTTTCATTTCCCCTCTATTGACTTATCATGTGCATATCTCTACTGTGGGTTTAGTTGATTATGTTTGAGTTAAGTCAGTTGACTGTTTGATCACATGTCAGAAATTTTACATGTTAAGTCTTTCATGTGCTAAAGTTTTCCTCGCAAAATGTATTCAATTGATGTGTACAGTAAGACTTCATATATCTCAACCTATTTTTGTCCAGTATGCTATTATAAAGACAGGCAACAGATGTGTTTAAATTACATAATACATCAGTAGAATACATGTAAGCAAATTATATGCAATTCTGTGGACACCTGAACGACTGGCTGGTTGAAACAACTTGTTTTGTGTTTGAAGATGTTCTGTGATCTCACTGTAAACCCCAATCTGCCCATGACACAAAATGTTATTGTTAAGTCCACACAAATGTTCATGACTGTCAAAACAACATAAAAACTTTATGTTCACGTAACAAAAACATTCACCCCTTGTGAGGTTGACATAATTATTTTACGATAAGTCAACAATTTTTGAGTTTTGAGTTTATTCTACTAAAATATATAGAGTAAACATTGCTTAATTAGTTCAAGGCCAATGTACAACACATATACTGTGCAGTTAGCATATATTTTGATAGTTAATTAAACTTAGTAACTGGTAGTTAAAATGTATACTCAATGTTTTTATGTTCAATTGACAAGCAGTCATAATTTTCATGTGATATTTCCCAGCATCCCAGGTATTGTTTAATTATTTTAGGGTTTTGTATGGATATTGACTAATTAATTCCACCCTTGCTAAACTAATATTAAATGCATAAATTCTTCTAAATAATCCAATAATTTAATGAAAAATGTTTTTGCACCCGCAACTGTAATGACTGTTCAGATTAAATAAGGAATAACATCTTGCTGGCCTAACTGAAACTGGATTCGAAAAGGGAATTCCCTTTACCTTTACAGGAAAGGTGCTTTGCCTGTAGGGTTAAACCATTATGGGTTGAACCATTTGGTTTGAACCAGAGGTAACACAAGGCAATGTATACTGGGAAATTTTACTGGAGGTGTGGCATATATTGAGTATATTGTACTCAATAATTTTATGTTACTACAATGTAGTCTTGACTAAATTAATTCAAGTTCATATAATAAGATTACAGCAAATCATTTCAAACTAATTAGATTTTGTTGGAACAATGTAATTTTTTGAGTGTATATGACATACAATTGAATGCTTAGAAAACATAAATCAGTTATGTTGTATGATTAAAAAAGTTAAGTTCATCAGACATAAATTCACAGTCAAAAAAGGGTCATGTGACACATTTATTTTGTGTCTAGTGTACTCAATGTTTTCATGTTACCATAGTTTACTAAACTAAAAGTTTTGAGTGCAAGCCGTTTCCAAAAAAATTTAAGTTGACTGAGCGAATTCGGATTTACAGTGTACTGGCTCTGCTGTGAAGTCTATATTTTTCCATTAAAATACTGTTAAGATTTCTGCCACAGGCGATGAGACCCTGTGCCTGTTGTTGGGTGCTCAAAGCCATTTCCTTACTAAACTATGTCAAGAAGGTGGACATGTTTTTCTGATATTGACCAAAACATAAGAACAAAACAGAGTTACGCATACAAAAAACAAAGTACAGTCATAAAGAAAATCTATAAACAGTGCAAAGCGTTTTGATTAAAGAGGTAAATAAATTGTCCATAATGGCGGAATAGTAAGAATTTAGTAGTAAGACTGGAGAGATAAGTGTGAAATAGGCCATTGGGGTGGAACAGACAGAGATACAGAGATGGGGTATAAATAAGCAAATAACAGTAAGCGGATGAGTTAATTCGGGTTGGGCTATTTACATATGATTGTTCAACAACTATGATGTTAAAATTACTGAAGGAGATGGGAGTCTCCAGGTTCAAGTTTTTTTTTCAGTCATTCGCAACAGAGAACAGAAAGGCATGGCAGCCGAAGGTGGTTTTTGCTTTAGGAGTGACCAGTGGGATGTACCTGCTGAAACGCAGGCTAAAGGTGGGTGTTGCAATGGTGATGAGTGAGCTACTGATAATGCAAGGATTTACATAGCAGAGACTGATAGATGACCTGAAACCAGTGTGTTTGGCGATGATTATGTTATGAGGGCCAGCCAACAAAAGCATAAAGGATGCATTGGTTAGTAGTATATGGATGTTGGTGACAAAACAGATGGCACTCTGATAGACTGCATACAATTTGTTTAGGAGAGTTTTGGAGAATATTTAGTAAATGGCATTGTCAAAGTCAAGGATCGGTTGGATGGTTGTTTTTTCAAGGGTGTGTTTGGCAGTGTGAGTAAAGGAGGCCTTATTGCGGAACAGGAAACCAATCCTGGATTTTATTTTAGATTCAAGGTGGTTGATGTTAGTTTGAAATGCGAGTGAACAGTCGTGCCATATACCAAGATATTTGTAGGGGTCAACACACTCAATTTCTGAACCATCCAATGTGGTGATGCAAGATGTGCAGACAGGTGCAGCCAGCATTTGAAGAGCGTGCATTTGGTTTTAGAATAGTGTTGACCTGAGAATTGATCTCTGTGGCACACCCATAGAAACAGCCAGTGCTACAAACCGTAGGCCCTCTGATTTAACACACTGAATCCCATCAGTGAATCAGTCGAGGGATCAGCCAAGAAAGGCCAAGGCTATTTAGTCTGCCAACTAGAATTTGGTAGTAGACAAGAGTCAAAGACCCATGGCCAGTTTAGAAGCCTGATTGCATGACAAAGCAGTTTGAGACAGATTAGGAAAACATATTTTTTGAAGAAGCTAGCCCACCCAAATGATGAATGTCTCAGTGTTATTTTGTGTGGTGTACTCTTCTATTCAGGCAATGCAAAAGGAGGGACTGTACTAGAAATATTTTTAGACGCTGCATCAATGTCTTGTTTCCCCTCTATTCAGATATGCCTCATGAACAGTTTAGCTGAGGTTAACCCATGGCCTGCTCGGAAGCCTGATTGCATGACAGAACACTTTAGATAGACAGGGCAGGATGAATTTTGATCGTTAACAATTTGGGTCTAGAGTGTTCCTCTCTCACTAACACACTAGGTCTCTTTATGAACATAATGTATTGTCTAAAAAACAAGCAGTTATACATTATAGCTATGAAGTGAACAAACAGGTTTTTAAAAACTTGTTCTGGGCTACCTCCGGACAGCTACACATGGGCATCTATGGCATATAACAAGTTTGCCAGATAGTGAAATTGTGAATAAAAGTACCCCATGCTATTTTAATGTAACTTAAAGCACCCCATGCTACTTTAATGTAACTTAAAGCTTTCCTGCTTTCCTACTTTCCTGCTTCTTCCATTCAATTACATTTTGGGATTTTTCTGCTTTAACTGCTTGTTTTACATCCTACCATAGCATCTCAAACGGGTCTAGATTTGGACGTTATATTCCAAAACCTTAAATCTGCGTATTATAGCTAAAATAAACAGTAAGTTAATTCCCACAGGTATTGATTATTTACCAAATTAGAAAGGCACATTGCTGTTAGACCAGGGGTCTCCAAACCTGGGGCCACATTTATAAAACTTTGAGGTGGATTTGCGTCAGCAGTGGCGTACAGACGAAACATAGGACGTGCATACGCACAGAAATATTCTGATTCATAAAACTGTGCGAACACACGTCCTACGCAATTTTTCCTTTATAAATCACAATCAACTCTAAATGGGATGCAGTTTTTGCGGCTTCATGTCACGCCAATAGTTCGCCATAAAAAGAGGGGGGGTCTCCAGCACCCCGGCCTCTTGGAGAGGGCCATCCACCACCGGCCTGAGGAGAGACACATGAAAAACGGGGTGAATACGCATGTCAGGGGGCAACAACAATTTGTATGAAACATCATTGACTCTCCTCAGGATTTTATATGGCCCTACAAACCGCTGACCCAGTTTCCGGCTGGGCAGGCGGAGAGGCAGGTTCCGGGTCGAGAGCCAGACCCGATCGCCCGGTTGATAGATGGGCGTGGGCCCCCGACGGCGGCCGGCCTGGAACTTACGACGGCGCACTGCCCGTTGGAGCCGTACGTGGGCGGCGTTCCAAGCCTCCTCCGCACGTCGAACCAGTCGTCCACCGCGGGGGCCTAGGTCTGACTCGGGTGCCACGGGGCCAGGATCGGCTGAACCTAAAACACACTGGAAAGGCGTTAGTTGTGTTGAGGAATGGCGCAGAGAGTTCTGGGCATACTCCGCCCATGGCAGAACATTCGCCCATTCCCCGGGGTGGTCCTGGCAATAGGACCGCAAGAACCTGCCTACCTCCTGATTGACACGTTCCACCTGCCCGTTCAATTCTGGATGGTACCCGGAGGTGAGGCTCACTGCGACCCCCAGCCGTTCCATGAAGGCTTTTCACACCCTCGACGTGAACTGAGGGCGACGGTCAGACACTATATCCTCCGGGATGCCATAATGCCGGAAAACGTGGGTGAAAAGGGCCTCCGCGGTTTGCAGGGCCGTAGGCACCCCAGGTAGAGGGAGGAGACGGCAAGCCTTCGAGAACCTGTCCACAACAACCAAGATCGCAGTACAACCCTCAGACATAGGAAGGTCCGTTAGAAAATCTATCGATTGATGCGACCAGGGCCGTTGCGGCACAGGAAGAGGCAATAACTTCCCTGCAGGAAGATACTACAGCGCTTTACTCTTAGCGCACACCGAGTAGGAGGACACATACTTCCGCACGTCCTTGGCTAGCGTGGACCACCAGTAACTCCCTACAAGACACCCTACCATACGACTGATGCCGGAATGACCGGAGGAGAGAGATGTATGGGCCCACTTAATCAATTTGTCTCGGACAGACACAGGCACGTATTGGCGACCTCGTGGACAGCGCGCAGGAACGGGATCAGTATGTAGTGCCTGCCTTATTTCAGCCGTGACTGTCCACTCCATAGGAGTGAGAATACGTGCCTCTGGTACTACCGGTCCTATACTCTGGGGTCTCTCCTCGGAGTCAAATTGCCGAGAGAGGGCATCAGCTTTACGTTTCTTGCTTCCTGGTCTGTACGTCAGGGTATACAAAAATCAGGTGAGGTACTGTGCCCAACGAGCCTGGCGTGGGTTCAATCTCCTCGCTGCTTGGATGTACTCTAGATTGCGGTGGTCGGTCCAAATGAGAAAAGGGTGTTTAGCCCCCTCTAACCAGTGCCTCCATACCATTAGGGCCTTGATGACAGCCAACAACTCATGATCGCCAACGCTGTAGTTACATTTGGCGGGCGTCAACTTCTTAGAGTAAAATGCACACGGACGGAACTTTGCAGCGGTGCCTGACCTCTGTGAAAGTACTGCCCCTATTCCATTGTCCGAAGCATCCACCTCCACCATGAACTGCAACGTTGGGTCAGGGTGGGCCAACACAGGAGCGGACGAGAACAGAGCCTTCAGTGAGGTTTGGGCATCCACCGAAACTGGGTTGGCCACCCTTTCAGCAGGGACGTGATCGGAGCTGCGACCTGACCAAAACCACAAATGAATCTCCGGTAATAATTTGCTAAACCTAGGAAGCGCTGTACTGCCTTTACCGTGGTCGGGGTCAGCCAATTACGCACAGTGCAAATTCGGTCCTCCTCCATCTCCACCCCAGTTGAGGAGATGCGATAAACCAGAAAAGAGACGGCGTTTTGAAAAAACAAGCACTTCTCGGCTTTGACGTATAGGTTATGCTCCAGCAGTCTTCCCAGCACCCGGCGAACGAGAGAGACGTGTTGCTTGCGTGTGGCAGTATACACCAAAATATCATCAATGTACACTACCACTACCTTCATGAATGCCAGAAAGACCGCCGGAGCATTCATGAGCACGTATGCCATGACCAAATATTCATAGTGGCCAGAAGTGCAAAACGCTGTTTTATATTCATCCCCTTCCCGGATACGCACTGGATGGTAGGCACTTCGGAGATCCAATTTGGTAAAGAAGCATGCGCCGTGCATAGATTCCAAAGTGGAGGAGATAAGTGGCAGATGGTAAGTGTAACGAACCGTAGTCTGGTTTATACCTCTGTAGTCTATGCATTGACGCAGACCCCTGTCTTTCTTCTTCACAAAAAAGAAGCTCAAAGATGCAGGTGAAGTGGAGGGATGAATGTACCCCTGTCGTAGAGATTCAGAGATGTATGTTTCCATAGCCTCTGTCTCTGCATATGACAAGGGAAGGAGCTCTATGGCACAATCCCATGGCCGATGTGGAGGTAATTTAGATGCCCGGTGTCTAGAGAACACGGGCTCTAGGTCCGAATATTAATTTAGAACGGGATTGTTGGATGCACAGTGTGGACTTTCCACCGTAATGGCCCGCAGCAAAACCGGAAGGCATCTTCCCGAGCACTCACGCGACCACCCCGTGATGGACCTATGAGACCAGGAAATGTCAGCTTTATGTTTAGATAGCCAAGGCAAACCCAAAACAACAATGCATGACGGTATGTCTATGATGTACAGTGCCTTGCGAAAGTATTCAGCCCCCTTGAACTTTTCGACCTTTTGCCACAATTCTGCCTTCAAACATTAAGATATGAAACTGTAATTTTTTGTGAAGAATCAACAACAAGCGAGACACAATCATGAAGTGGAATGAAATTTATTGGATATTTCAAACTTTTTGAACAAATAAACAACTGAAAAATTGGGCTTGCAAAATTACTCAGTAAGTTAATACGTTGTAGTGCAACCTTTTGCTGCGATTACGGCTGTAAGTTGCTTGGGGTATGTGTCTATCAGTTTTTCACATCGAGAGACTGAAATTTCTGCCCATTCCTCCTTAAAAAACAGCTCGAGCTCAGTGAGGGTGGATGGAGAGCGTTTATGAACAGTAGTTTTCAGTTCTTTTCACAGATTCTCGATTGGATTCAGGTCTGGACTTTGACTTGGCCATTCTAACACCTGGATATGTTTATTTGTGAACAATTCCATTGTAGATTTTGCTTTATGTTTTGGATCATTGTCTTTTTGCAAGACAAATCTCAATCCCAGTCTCAGGTCTTTTGCAGACTCCATCAGGTTCATTCTTCTTCCAGAATGGTCCTGTATTTGGCTCCATCCATTTTCCCATCACTTTTAGCCATATTCCCTGTCCCTGCTGAAGAAAAGCAGGCCCAAACCATGATGCTGCCACCACCATGTTTGACAGTGAGGATGGTGTGTTCAGGTTGATGAGCTGTGTTGCTTTTACGCCAAACATAACGTTTTGCATTGTTGCCAAAAAGTTCAATTTTTGTTTCTTCTGACCAGAGCACCTTCTTCCACATGTTTGGTGTGTCTCCCAGGTGGCTTGTCGCAAACTTTAAACAACACTTTTTATGGATATCTTTCAGAAATGGCTTTCTTCTTGCCACTCTTCCGTAAAGGCCAGATTTGTGCAGTATACGACTGATTGTTGTCCTATGGACAGATTCGCCCACCTCAGCTGTAGATCTCCGCAGTTCATCCAGAGTGATGATGGGCCTCTTGGCTGCATCTCTGATGAGTCTTCTCATTGTATGAGCTGAAAGTTTAGAGGGACGGCCGGGTCTTGGTAGATTTGCAGTGGTCTGATACTCCTTCAATTTCAATATTATCGCTTGCACAGTGCTCCTTGGGATTTTTAAACCTTGGGAAATCTTTCTGTATCCGGCTTCAAACTTCTCCACAACAGTATCTCGGACCTGCCTGGTGTGTTCCTTGTTCTTCATGATGCCCTCTGTGCTTTCAACGGACCTCTGAGACTATCACAGAGCAGGTGCATTTATACGGAGACTTGATTACACACAGGGGGATTCTATTTATCATCATTAGTCATTTAGGTCAACATTGGATCATTTAGAGATCCTCACTGAACTTCTGGAGAGAGTTTGCGGCACTGAAAGTAAAGGGGCTGAATAATTTTGCTCGCCCAATTTGTCTGTTTTTATTTGTTAAAAAAGTTTGAAATATCCAATAAATTTCGTTCCACTTCATGATTGTGTCCCACTTGTTGTTGCTTCTTCACAAAAAATTACAGGTTTATATCTTTATGTTTGAAGCCTGAAATGTGGCAAAAGGTAGAAATGTTCAAGGGGGCCGAATACTTTCACAAGGCACTGTATATATATATATATATGTTTCACACACTTTTAACGTGATGTGGACGCGACTAAACTATATATATAAAGAGCGTACGCAATTATACTCTAGAAACCTACATACTCACAATTAGCAAGCTTCCTGACTCCCTGAAACAACAGCCTTCACACCGTGACAATATATTATTAATGAATCACGCCCTCCTCTCCTTCACCCGGACGGATATAGGGACTGAGCCAACCAGCTGAAAGTGTTTAGGTGATTAGACTGACTCAGTCCCCAATCAGTACCAGGTGAAAGAGAGGAAGGCGCTACACAGCACACATAACCGAAACACTCAACATACATTTGATAAATAAGAACTACAGTACATAAGCACTGGCCATATAACAATTACCTAAACAAAGATATCCACCATAAACACAAATAGAATATTAATATACACAAGGAGTCCGATACTCATTTCCTATGGATCAGGAGTCCCACACTGGAACTCCTGTTACATTCATCCCCTCTCCTCCCCCCTACTACTCCCCAGGTCATTGCTGTAAATGAGAATATGTTCCCAGTCAACTTGCCTGGTAAAATAATGGTAAATTAAAATGTTTATTTAACCTACTGTGTCCTCTGAATAGTCCTATTCATTTTACAACCATTGAAATCCAGCTGCTTAATAATTCTGAAAATAATAGCATATTCTGTGAAACCTACTTTCATACAAAAAGAGATTTTTATACATTTCTTTCTGGTGACCATGGATTGTGTGCGTGCATATATCCATGCATACGTGTGTGATTGTGTGTTAATACTGATAATGTATAGATTAGAATATAGATTTTTGAACACACTACAGTATGTGCCAAGGTGGGTCTAGGCAAGATAAAGCAGACTTACCTTTGTTCAATAGATTAGTAAAATGGTGTTCTCTGAATTCTTTGCTCTGACTCGGTTGAACAGATACCTTTATCATCATGGCAGTATTATGTATTTATGGCCTAGTCTGGGGCATGTACAAAATATGATATAGAAGGTTTTGTAAGAACAAATATGAATGATATGCTCAAATACTATTAATTTCAGGTAAAAAGGAACAGCATTTTACATTATGTTTTCAGAAATGAGGTCTAGAGAATGACCCCAAGTGATTTAGTTCATATCATATAGCAGTATCCTTTAATAAAGATAAAACATATCTTTAAGAACCACCAATTGTACTATGTAGAGTTTCTTGAAAGTATTCAAACCCCTGACCTTACTTAGACAGAAATGGTTTCTTGTAAATTCTCTCACCATATTGCAATTCAAAACGTACATTTATGGTGCTATGTGTAAGACTTAAAATTAATAATTGTAAGGTGAAATTGGTTATATTTTGGGAAATATTATTTAAAAAAATACAAAAACTGAAATGACTGCATTGCATAAAAGTTACATTACATATTTATTATATATATATATATATATATATTATGTATATATATATATATATATATATATGTATATATATATACTGTGTGATTTTTACCCATTTGTCTCCCTCCCAATTGGTTTGGTCCAAATACCACTGACCCTGCCTTGTTGGCAGCTCTGCAACTCCTTGGATAGATTCAGAATTCTGAGGGCGCTTATGGGATTATTAAGCTCTCCAACTATACTTACGTGTTTGAAATGCACAGAAGGTGTCACTAAGAGCGATGTGGCAACGTAGATAATTCAAAGTGTCTATACCAAATCTTGGGCAGGGCTATGCCAATTTGTGCTGCCTCGTGCTGGAGATCCGGGCAAAGTTGAAAACCCACAGTCAGTCATCAACCACTGACTATCATAACGTATCTTGTCCTGCAATGCAGCAACTAAGCCCACTATGCCACGTGGACCCTACACATTTTTTTATTTACATGTTCTAAGTTGACATTTGTTTGATGTTGGGCAATATTTGTAAGAAAGATTTTCGCATAGGTTTTCAACCAACGCAATCAGTAGAGCCACCATTATCATTAACTGCAAAATAAGCTTCACTGCTTTTGGGGTATGTACTAGATGTAATGGCTTTGCACATAGTGTTAGAGTGACTTTGTGTTAGTAGGCCCATTTGTGTTAGTAGATTTGCTTGGGTTGCCATAAACTCTTAGTTGAGTCGGATCAGGGCTTTGAATGGGCCACTGTAGGAAATGTTCCTTTTTGTACTTGAGTATTTTGCAATCAATTCTTGCTTCAATGTTAACAAGATGCACTGTCCCAGCATCACCACAGCATGATGCTACCTGCAACATATTTCACTGTAGAGAGAGATGGTGTGTCTTTAGGCATGGGCAGAGTTAATTTTATGCCACACATAGAGCATTAGGCTTGGTCTAATCTGACCAAACATTGTTTTCCACATCGCAGCTTGGTACCTCTAATGCTTACTGGCAAAACCCCAGACATTCTTTCTGATGGTACTTTTTGAAAAACAAGTACCATCCCATACAGGCAAATGTAGCAGAGCTTGTATACAGTTGAATGGTGCACCATTACTCCTCTTTGAGACCTTGAACTCTGTAGCTTCTTCCACATGATCGTTGGCCTCTTTGTGGGTTCTCTCACATGTCCTTCTTATTTGAGTGCTGAGTTTTGGGGGGTCTGGGAACTTTCACAGAATCAAATTTGTTTTATTTGGGATGGTTTGGCAGCATTTCATGTGACATAGGAAGACAAACAAGGTCTGAAATGGCACCATCGTCTTTATTGGTATAATAAGCCTTGGTCATAGTTACTGCGCAGCACTTTAAAAGATTGCCATCCTTAATGGGACTCACAAACTCTCCAACCCAATAGCAGAACAGTGTCTTACTATCAATGTTCATTGTGGTTTGTTCAGGTGTTAACTCAAAAGCAGTACAATAGGAAGTTATACTACCACAAAACACAGAAAACAATGCAGATTCTCCAAACAAACAGTATCACTTCCACATTGTGTGTTACATAAGGCTCAATGTTAATATGTGGTTGTACATGACTGACCTTTAAAGAGAGTGAGAAAGACAAGATATAGCAAGAGTTAGAGAGCCTGATAGAGCTTTGGTTCCTCATGATCAGCTCCTCATAACCAATGGCATCTTTGGCTATATTGGCCTTTTCATATCTAAGCTTTTTTAGACCTAGAAAAAATGACATTAACCCAAATAAACACTACACTCTCAATTACCTTTTCAACTTGGAGCCTTATCTTTTTATCCAGTAGGTAAACTTACAATTACAATTCTAAAAATAATTACTTTTTAACTTTTTGTGACTGGTTGTAACAGTGGTGCTGTCAATCCATAAAGTGTCTCTGAATATTTTGTACTACTGTATGTGTTGTGCAGATGTGTGCCCCATGTCATCAAAGCCACTCATTTCCAAATGTTCATACTGCAAACTGGGTATAAACACTCAAACACAAAACCATTAAATTATTTACTCAATATATATTTAATACAAATATGTCTAATAAATATACATATTTATTTAAAGAAAACAGAGAGTAAATTAAGAAAAGTCTATGTGATAACAGGGAGGATGGAGATGTCGAATGGGAACAAATAAAAGCAGATGAGAAATATCCAGAATAGCACAACTAAAAAACAGTGTTTGTAAAACTAATGGTGACATTTTCAAATACATTTGTTTGGCAGCAGTGGCTCAGTGGGTCACCCAACAAGCTGGCTGGCACCTTGCATGGCTGACACCGCCGTCGGTGTATGAATGTGTGAATGAATGGGTGAATGTGAGGCAGTGTAAAGCGCTTTGGTGGCCATTGTTGGTCAGAAAAATGTGCTATATAAATGCAGTCCATTTACCATTTAACAGAATATTACTGTACACTGAAATACACTAAACCAAGATGCAGCCAGAATATTTAAAAAATCCCAAATGTTTGTTGGAATACAATTACCGTACGTGCTCTTTATTTTGTCCTCAGAAATCTGCCACAAAAGTGTAACTCTGCTGGGATGAACATTCATTTTGTTGAACTGTTTTGTACTGAAGATGTGTAAAAATATGGCTTTGATTGTATTATACAGCTTCTGATTAATTACATTAAAACACTGGAAAGTCATGGCATGATTTGCCCTTTTCCACTGAAATAGTCCATGGCACACAACCATTGATTGTGATTTAGGGTTTAATGGTATATTGTCTCCAGGTCGGTTTAACAATGTGATCACTACCGCTTTCTCTTCTCTCCTTCCCCCTGTTTCCAATCTAATTTCTTATCAGAGGTGTATAAAGAGAAATTACATTTCAATGGGAGATTTATTTTGACTTCAAATATGCCCTCACAACTAGTATTGTAAGGTAATTATCAGTTTGCACTAAAACTGGCCACATTCGATTAGCATGTTAACATATCCCAAAGAATTTCGACTAGGTTCATTTTGCACCGGAGTTGTCCTTTAACAGCCTCCAGTTCTTTCAACTTTGTCACAATTTGTCTTTGGACATTAGGAATAACATTCTTCAAGGGGTGGCTTAGTTACTATTGGAGAATAGATCATAAAATGTTTTGTCATAACCTGAACTGTGCTCTAGAATTTATGCTTTTGACTATATTTACTTGGACTGCAAATATCATGCTACAACAATTATCTTCAACAGTGGCAATACTATAGGGTTCAATTCCATTCAGAATCTATCATTTAAGAAACATCCCTTTGCTTTTTGGGGACATTGTGCCCAAAGTAAACCAAAAATTGATTTTTCTGCTGCTTTTACTCCAGGTACTAAACATAATAATTTCTCAATGTCTTACACTAGGCAGTATTGTACATCTAAAGCATTTAAAAATGGAACATCATGATTTTTTCAAACAGTTGTATCCAGTTTGAAAGATCAACTCACAAGGCACCTATCAGTTCTCAGATTCTGCCTCCGGAAAATAACGAACACAACGCACTGCTCATCATGAACGCAACCCACTCCCCAGGTCCCAATCACTCAAATTCTGAACACCTGTGTTTTGTTAGTGTCTAGCAGAGCCATATAACGAAGAGCTGAGACACTCCTGTAGTGGAAGTAGAAAATGTTTACAGGACAGAAATGCAGATCTTAAAAGCGGGGTGCCGGCTGGCTACCCCACACCTATCCTTCCCAAAGTGGCTTTCTTAGAGACGGTAATACAGAGGATGGGGAAGGTGTGAAGTATCACCCCCCTCACTGGACAACTCAAGCACAACCTGAATGTGAAGACCAACTGAACACCTAATGTAAAACAACAGCCTATGGACCAAATATTATGACATTTTATGTTTTTCTGACCATCCCATAAAGGGAGAATTTGGTATATATTTACACTGTGTTGCACGTGGCATGTGTCTCTTTACAGATAACTATGTAGTTGGCTGGCCAGAATATTTTGAAGGTTCCACAGTCAAATGTTTGTGTAAGGACCGTTCTTTTGTAATGGCATTTGCACCAGAATGGCGCCTATATGTGTTGAGATGTGTTGCTCTGTTCTAGCACCAGCCAGTGAACTGATCTTTATTTCGTATGCAGTGGGAGATTGTGGGTGTCACCTCTCTGGGGGAAATAAAAGTCTTTGTTTAAGTTTTAATCAGATGAGTTCTCTTTAACAAGGCTCCTGGCCCACGTTCAGTGTGCGCCATAGAAAATGTGTTAGAATAAATGTTGAGAAATAGACTGAACCATATAAGACATGCTTAGATCGTAGATCATACTTAGGAGTTTAGACGACATGTAATTATTGGTATTGTAATTGTGTAATTCGTCCCGTTAAAGCATTGTACTTTGATGCCCTTTATCTGGAATAAATATTATTCACTTTACTAAGTTCTGTCAGAGACATTCTAAGTAATTTCCCAGGATATCTCCTGTGGAGATATTAACGGGAACGTAAGCTATCTTTTTATGGCCTGCTCGAAAATTCAGCCCTTATCACGCACACATTCAAGCTAGTTTCCCGAATAACTCTAGTATCTCTTTTCCATAGCTGTTTACACACATGGATAAATAATCAATATGGGGTCAAATAGTTAGATAGGAAATATCAACAATGTCTATACTTTCCATTCTCTATACTCATTTATTAAGCATTTCTCAGTTCTTAACATAGAATATTGCAACAGGGGAGAAAAGGAAATATATTAACTATTAATGCATTCATAAGTGCATATTAATTGTATTCTTTCTTTACCTCAAAAATGGTGCCCCGTTTGAGGAAATCTGGCTAAGCTGAACAGTTTTTCGATCAGTGTGCATGCAAAACATCAGATCATGGATTTATTTCAAAAGGAATAACTGAACAAATCTGCCGAACGGACGGGTTGTGTTTTTCCTGAGATTGATTCGTACTCTGAGGATTCTGCAGCACGAGTGAGTAAACTTCAAAACTGGCCTGCGGGCTCAAAGAAATGTTTGCTTGTATTTACATATAAAAACCACTGTATGTTGTTGCTAGACTACACATTTTTCAAGATAAAACAAACATTGCAATGTCTGGGTTGAACAAAGAATGCGTAGGAATAGAGGACCCACCAATCGTTTCTTTTCTACAAGCTTGGAAAAATAAGGTGAAACACATGCTCACAATGCTAAATGACAAACGACAGCATACTAAATTGGTACGCATCTGTCAGATTTAAATTAAGTAATTGGAACAAATACAAGAAGATACACTCTCTTCTAGGCTACTTAATGTTTAAAAATTATTTAGCCTTGATGGAAAAGGACAAAAGTGTTATTGTGGCATTGACGAACATTTACTCCATTAAACATGGGGAAAAGAAACTCTTATAGGCAAAAATAGACAGTTTTGACTATGATAAGCGAAATTGGGCACAACATAACCAGGCACAGGAGGAAGAAATAAAGACGCTAAAATCTGCATTAGTGAAAAATCGAGTATGCGACCACCTTGGAGAACAATTATGAGGATGCCCCGGTAATAGCAGCTATAAAACAGGCAGGACTACATGCTTTCTACAATGCTGGCGAAGACCTAATGGCCGGAGTACCGTGTTAGTTAAACAGGAAAAGTCAGACACATTAGCCGGCCCAGCAGGGCTCCCCCGATCCCCGCAGGCCGTGGGGGGAAGAGTCAGTATTGTTAAAAGCAAGAGACCGGCAAAAATAGCTGTGCTAAAAACCATTCAGGACCACGAGGGAAATAAGTCACAGGTTAGCAGGCGATTAACTATCAATGAGTGCAACTCGCACTTAACTGAGATTGGTAAGCTACCCAGGAAGGGACCTTTCGAGGCATACTGGATGAAATTAATGTTCCAGGCCACTACGTTCAGTTTGGAGCTGTTCAATATCTGGCAGATAGTAATTTCAACCCTTCCACAAGAGCTGGTTGCCAAAGCCACTGAAGAATTGCGATCTGGCAAGATTATGGATAGGCTGAACAACGACGAAAGTGACCAGGAAGTTATTGCACACCTTAAAACCTGCCTAATAACATTGAGGGGCCCAAAATCTACTGCATGGGACAAAATATTAGAGGTCAAGCAAGGCAAAGAATATTTTGATGGTATTTGCAGAAAGTTTTTCAAGAATATAGTGGACTAGAAACCCCACTCGTTATTCAGAAATACTTTTGAAAATGCTAGAAAATAATGCCTGGCCCGTTAGATTCACTGGTCGAGTGGGTTAGGAAACAGACAAAAAAAACAGACCAGAGAGCAAACGTATAGCATCAGCTAAACCCCAGGAAATGAATGAGAGAGGTGAAACATCTCCAGCAATGTTCATTTTGTCACCGAAAAGGGCACACCAAAGCAAACTGAGACTGGAAGGACAAACAGAGCAATTCTCAGACAAAAAAGCATAACGGACCACCTATTCCCACCATCCATTCACATACAATGGGTACAGAAAGTGTTCAGACCCCTTTTAAATTTTCACTCTTTGTTGCATTGCAGCCATTTGATAAAATCAAAAAAAAAAAATCAAAAAAGTTCATTTTATTTCATGAATGTACACTCAGCACCCCATCCTGACAGAAAAAAACTGAAATGTAGAAATGTGTGCAAATTTAAAAAAAAGAAAAACTGACATATCACATGGTCATAAGTATTCAGACCCTTTGCTCAGGATTAAGTAGAAGCACCCTTTTGAGCTAGTACAGCCATGAGTCTTCTTGGGAATGGACTACTAGGATCACTAAGGTTGATTAAGGACAGGTTTAATTTAGGTTTATTTAGGTTTTATCTGCTGAACCTGACAGTGTTAACTAGTCAGCTGAGGATTGAAGGATGGTGGTGGCGACTGCTGCTGCTGGTGGCGGCTGGTGCTGGCATTGTTTAAAAACAAAAATACTATTTCATTCATTCGTCCAAGCGTAATGATTTGTTATTCTTTAATATATTTCATACTTTGTGTGCAAATTTATTAAAAAAGAAAAACTGAAATATCACATGGTCATAAGTATTCAGACCCTTTGCTCAGGATTGAGTAGAAGCACCCTTTCAGCTAGTACAGCCATGAGTCTTCTTGGGATTGATGCAACAAGTCTTTCACACCTGGATTTGGGGATCCTTTGCCATTCTTCCTTGCAAATCCTCTCTAGTTCCGTCAGGTTGGATGGTGAACATTGGTAGACAGCCATTTTTAGGTCTCTTCAAAGATGCACAATAGGGCTCTGCCTGGGCTAGTCAAGAATGTCTGCAATGAAACAAAGAGTGAAAGTTGAAGGTCTGAATACTTTCCGTATCCACTGTACATCTAAAATTTCTGGTTCCTGTATATACAGGTCCTTCTAAAAAAAATTGCATATTTGCATAGAGTTCATTATTTTCCATAATGTAATGATAAAAATTAAACTTTCATATATTTTAGATTCATTGCACACCAACTGAAATATTTCAGGTCATTTATTGTTTTAATACTGATGATTTTGGCATACAGCTCATGAAAACCCAAAATTCTTATTTCAAAGAATTAGCATATCATGAAAAGTGTCTCTAAACGAGCTATTAACCTAATCATCTGAATCAACTAATTAACTCTAAACACCTGCAAAAGATTCCTGAGGCTTTTAAAATATCCAGCCTGTTTCATTACTCAAAACCGCAATCATGGGTAAGACTGCCGATCTGACTGCTGTCCAGAAGGCCATCATTGACACCCTCAAGCAAGAGGGTAAGACACAGAAAGAAATTTCTGAACAAATAGGCTGTTCCCAGAGTGCTGTATCAAGGCACCTCAGTGGGAAGTCTGTGGGAAGGAAAAAGTGTGGGAAAAAACGCTGCACAACGACAAGAGGTGACCGAACCCTGAGGAAGATTGTGGAGAAGGACCGATTCCAGACCTTGGATGACATGCGGAAGCAGTGGACTGAGTCTGGAGTACAAACATCCAGAGCCACCGTGCACAGGTATGTGCAGGAAATGGGCTACAGGTGCCGCATTCCCCAGGTCAAGCCACTTTTGAACCAGAAACAGCAGCAGAAGCACCTAAACTGGGCTACAGAGAAGCAGCACAACAAAACAACAACTAATTTTGCATGTCATTTTGAAATCAAGGTGCCAGAGGCTGGAGGAAGACTGGGGAGAAGGAAATGCCAAAATGCCTGAAGTCCAGTGTCAAGTACCCACAGTCAGTGATGGTCTGGGGTGCCATGTCAGCTGCTGGTGTTGGTCCACTGGGTTTTAGCAAGGGCAGGGTCCATGCAGCTAGCTATCAGGAGATTTTGGAGAAGTTCATGCTTCCATCTGCTGAAAAGCTTCACGGAGATGAAGATTTCATTTTTCAGCACGACCTGGCACCTGCTCACAGTTCCAAAACGACTGGTAAATGGTTTACTGACCATGGTATTACTGTGCTCAATTGGCCTGCCAACTCTCCTGACCTGAACCCCATAGAGAATCTGTGGGATATTGTGAAGAGGAAGTTGAGAGACGCAAGACCCAACACTCTGGATGAGCTTAAGGCCGCTATCGAAGCATCCTGGACCTCCATCACACCTCAGCAGTGCCACAGGCTGA